>JANAVB010030361.1:0-216419 GCA_029216955.1 Iris pallida | reverse complement strand
TCGTCTTTCTGGTTTTATGTTCTTCTATCGGCATTCATCCAATCTTGTACACCACGATTGCTTCTAAAATATCGGGCTTCAAGCGGCTCCTCCTATCGCTCAACATCCTCGAACTTGCACTAAAACAGGACTCCGATGCTACCGTCGACACCGGAACCATCAAGTAGATCACGTGCTATGTTAGAAAGCACAGGAAATCTCTTGTCGTGTCTCTTCCACCATTCTAAAACGGCAAAGTGATCTGGAGTCTCATCTTCGTCTTGATAAGAGTTAAGGTAAGCAGACAACTCTTGAGTAGGTTGGGAAAATTGCTTTTGTTTCTTCCTTTGTAGTATGCGACCGGCTGCTGATAGCTTAGACGTCAATCCGGAGCTACTACTAGCCCCCCTGAGTTGGTCGGGTCGACGTTGCTCCTTCTTCGTACAGTATAACTAACCTGTCCAAAGCAACTTTAACTTCTGCCTTCATGTCAGTAACGTCTATACCCATATATTCTCCATATCCATCTAATAAAACCTCTACGCCATCCAATTTGATTGTAGGATGAAATATGGAAGCCAAACAATATAAAAGAGGTACTTTACCCCAATATTTCTTGAATTTGGCTTCCATATTTGTCACTCCCCGTTCCCAGAATGCATATTTTAATACGTATATTGCTTGAACATAATAATTTAGTATTTATCATGTATCATCCTGTATTTAAATTTCTATAATTCATTATCTGTATTTATCATGTTTTATATTAATTAATTATCTGCTCTTTAAATTTTCATGTTAATTAATTAGCTGCTCTTTAGTTTTCATGCTAATTTATTTCCTGAAATCTTATTTTCTGTATTTTATTTCCTGTATTTTTTCCCTGCTTTAGTCTTATTGTGGATGGGTTTCGGGTTCATGGAGCAACCCGGCCCATTACTCCCACCTACCACCCTTTTGCTATTTAAAGCTTTCTTCTTCTCTCTCTTCATTACTTATTCTCTCCATTACTTCTTCTTTCTCCCATTACTCTTCACCACCTACCAGTAGCAGGAGAAGGCAAGTGCAAACTTGCTTCTCAATCACCCATTTTTATGGATTATTACTCTTCCTCTCATGATCCTGAGAGAGTTTAGTGCTTGGCTTATGTGATTTATGTGGCTTATTTTCTCTAGATCTAAGTTTGTATTTTTCGGCTGTTGATGGGTTTTGGTCTACCAACTTAGCGTGTATTTCTGGCATTGGAACGAAGGCTCCATAGGACTTGGAGTCTGGGAGATGTTGCACGCACACGTTCTTACGTGCTCGCGTAAAACATCAGCCCAATCACGCACACGTTCTTACGTGTCTGCGTGTATTT
Source organism: Iris pallida (assembly GCA_029216955.1). Lineage (NCBI taxonomy): Eukaryota > Viridiplantae > Streptophyta > Magnoliopsida > Asparagales > Iridaceae > Iris > Iris pallida. The sequence continues at coordinate 215,080 of JANAVB010030361.1, read as the reverse complement.
TTAGTCACGCTAATGTTCTCAGGAGCGTGCGTGTATTTTTAGTCACGCTAACGTTCTCAGGAGCGTGCGTGTATTTTTAGTCACGCTAACATTCTTAGGAGCGTGCGTGTATTTTTAGTCATGCTAACGTTCTCAGGAGCGTGCGTGTATTTTTAGTCACGCTAACGTTCTCAAGAGCGTGCATGTATTTTTAGTCACGCTAACGTTCTCAGGAGCGTGCGTGTATTTTTAGTCACGCTAACGTTCTCAGGAGCGTGCGTGTATTTTCAGTCACGCACACATCCATGAGTGCGTGGATTTTTAGTCACGCACACGCCCACGAGTGCGTGCGTGGATTTTTTACCATTTTCCACACTCACACCGTGCAAGCCAACAGGACCCATTTTCACGCTCACTTCGACTAGACTTATTGGCGTGACTTTTGGCCTTAGCTTAGACTTGCTGGCGTGACTTTTAACCTGGGAGTTTTTAAATGGTCCTATAACTTATTCATTTTATGATGGCATGATAATTCTTCTATTTATTCTTACGGCTTTGCGTGAATTTCTTGATAAATCATGACATGTTAATATAGTTGATATCGATTGCTGTGTAGAATGTGTCAGGTGTCTTGATTGATCCATGGATAGATTGACTGGAACTTAACTCTGAAGAGTTACAGACTCGACCCCATGTAATACTAATTGACTTTCATGCCTTGATACCATTGATAATAATGGTTATCTTTACTAAAATTGATCATGCGTTCCTAGTTGGAACTAAGAGACTGGCTAGTCGTCTTATTGAATGAAATGAATGAGATACGTTCATATTAATGAACTATTGTACTCGATTAGCCAATCCCGAATATTGGCATACAGGTACATGCAGGTTTCAAATTAATTATTTATCTATTCTACAAAAACAGCATGTGTACTTTATGGTCAAGGCATGATTACTCCGTGGTTAGACTTGATTGTTGCATCATGCTATGTAAAACCTACAACCTAGCCGCACGGGTATCGTTGTAGAGTTGCGCATATCGTACCCCGTACGAAAGTACTCATTGAATGACCATGATCCACGGCATGGAACTTCACTCAACGTAGAGACTATTAAGTTAAATAAAATAATGATGGCATGGAGAGAATGGATTCCCGAGTTCTTATATGGCAGCCTCCTTGGGACTATTAAGTGCCCAACGGGCCGGCTGCTTGCCACAGATACTGTAAATCTGTCACACGGGCAGGGAACGGTATCTGCTTATATTATTGTACATGCTATAACGGCGGGCGTCCCGCTGGGACTCGTCTAACTACATGATTGGCGCAATTGATTGATTGGATAGACTATCCTTGCTTGCACATAGTAAGAACTGAGGAATCCCTAATTGTATAATTCCAGGATAACTTGGGACTCACAATAGCAAGCCGTAGTAGTTGATTGGCCGTTCAAGATGATTTGTTTGTGTATTGTTCATACTCTGTTGCCTAACTGTGACGATCAGAATGTCAGGACATGACGGGCTAACTTCTGTCCTTGTTTGGTTGGGAGGTTGGTTCGAAGTGTCGTGATGTTATGTGAATCCTAGTGGGAAGCAGAGATCTATTACTATATTCTTTTACTTACTAGTTTAGTCCTTCATATTGTGCTCCCTTGTGGTACTTGCTATTAGAGGTCTAACCTCTCTGGTTTTGCATGGCCAGATTTAGAGCCGGTTCCCGAGGACTCAGCGTACTTCCACCTCCAAGATGGTCAATACTAGGGGAATGATCGCAGGAGGACTCGAGTGGGTTTCCTTACTTCATCGCTCATTTTGTCATTTACTTATACTTAGCCGTTTGGCACCGACATGTTAGTCGGATAGTCTTGTAATTACTTTTGCATGATTGTAATTAAGTCAGACTGCAGCTGATAATAATTGTGTATACTTGCTATATCATCTGGCTATATTTTTGTAAAGCCAGATTTCAAAGGACATTTTGACTGAGCGTTTGGGACGCCTTACTGCTTATTCTTACATGTTCTCTATTTTCCTGTTTTTTGTTTGAAGGATTGAGACAATAGATGTGTAATGACCATAGTAAGACTTTTATGTAGTACGCACCCCCTCATCTGGTTAAACAGTATTGATCATATTATACGGTATTCATCTACCCGTAATACGTAGCTGGCTGAGTCATTCCCCCGCTCTACAGTATTTTGGTTCTGGGGCGTGACAAGGTTTTAGTGGTGGCCCATGCAGGTCTGATTTCAGACTTGTGGGGTGTTTTGATTTATAGGATGTCTCAATCATGCGTGTTCCCCCTTGATCTCATGATTCATTATTCTCAACCCTTGCTTGACATTCCGGTATCCTTTGACTTCGTTGATCCTTCATGTCCGATTGTTTGATTATTCTCTTATCCCTTTTCTTAGGGGCACTTCGTCCGCATTGGCCCGAGATGGACAGCAACAGCAGGAGCAACATGGACAACCTGACCCGGTTGGTCAGCCACAAGGGCCAGTCTCACCTCAGGAGGCTACCCAAGAAGAAGTGATAGTGGAACCAGCAGCTGGATCGCAGTATCCGGATATTCTACCACCACCGACAGTTCCACCTATCCAAGTGGACACACCAGCCCTTCTGGAGATCATGAGAGGAATGATGGCTACTCAGCAACATCAGATGTTGGCCCAGCAACGCATGCACACTCAGCTATAAGAGCAGAATGTGCTACTCAACCAAGGATTACAGATGGCTTTGGAAAAAGAGGCAAGGCCAGATTCAGGAGCATCAGCCAGGTTTTGTAAGTACAACCTCCGCCGTTTTGAGGGCACGGAGGATGCCATATCAGCAGATACATGGCGTAAGGATATGGAGGCTATTCTGACGGCAGCTAAGGTACCGGCAGCAGAACGTGTGGATCTAGTGAAGTTGTTACTTCAGGATCTCGCACATGATTGGTGGAAATCAGAGGAAGTGGGCATCAAACGTCCTGTGGCTTGGGACGATTTCACAGCAAGATTCAAGACCAAGTACTATGGAGTTGCGGCGCAGTTTGAGCTACAACAGAAGTTTATCAGCCTCAGGCAGGCTGGCAAGACTGTAGATGCTTATGCAGCAGAGTTCTGTAGATTGAGTAGATTTGCCCCAGAGATGGTAACGACGGAGCGCCAGAGGGCTATAAGTTTTCAACAAGGGTTTCATCTTGAACTCTTGCAATTGATAGAGGGGCACAATTACCAAACTTTTGACGAAGTATTGACGGCGACTCGAAGGCATGAGATCACCATACAGAGGCTTGTAGTAAGGACTGGGGGTCAGAAGAGATCCCACAGTCTGATTGAAGGAGGAGGGGGAGCAGCGCCCCGAACAACAGTACCATCCACTGGCATTCGTATCCATGATGTGGCGATACGAGGACCAGCACCACCACCCAGGCAGCAACAACAGCAACAGAGAAAGAACCAGCAACCCCCGGTGGGCTGCACTTATTGTAGGAAGATGGGGCACACTAGAGATATGTGTCGGACATTGAATGGACTATGTCTGATATGTGGAAATCCAGACCATCGGGTTATCACATGTCCCATGAATTCGAGGTCAGGAGGACCAGGGCAGCAGTTTCCTGTTCTGCCAGCACCAGAGGCAGGCCAGTATCGAGGACCAGCAATAGCCGTTAGGCCGTTGGCACAGCGTCCGCAGGCTCAGATGTTTCGGCAGCAGGGACCGCCGATGCAGCAACACCAGCATAGACCACCCCAGCATCATCAAGGCAGGGTCCAGCAGCAGCACCAGGCTAGGCCGCAGCATGGAAACCAGCAAGGAGGTCGATGGCAGGCATTTACCCTGTCCTTGGAAGAGGCATTGGCATCGGGAGATGTTGTGGTAGGTAACATTCTCGTCGCCTCATATCCCGCAGTAGCATTATTTGATTCGGGAGCATCCCATTCATTTATATCTGCACGATTTGCGACACGACTAGGAATGGAGTTCGAAGCATTGTCGGGGAGGTTGAATATACTCACTGGTAATGGGCTCGTAGGAGTTAGTAGAGTTATTCTAGCGTGTAGCGTTGTAGTTTGCGGGCATTCCTTACCCGCCCGGTTGATAGAATTTTCTGTCGGAAATTTTGACATTATCTTAGGCATGGACTGGCTGAAAGACAGTCATGCGACAATAGATTGTCGTAGAGGAAGTGTATCTTTTGATATTTCAGGCATGGAGAGATTCACCTTAGTCAGATCAGAGGTAACTCAGCAGGAGCAGGGAGTAGTAGCGGCAATGGAAGAAGTTCAGATTTCGAAGGTAGTTGAAGACTTTCAGGACGTATTTCCCGAAGAACTTCCATAGCTACCACCAGTTAGAGATATTGAGTTCAGTATAGAATTGGCACCAGGAACTAAACCAATATCAGATCGAGTTTACAGAATGGCGGATTCAGAGCAGGCCAAGGTATATCAGCATATAGAGGAACTGAAGGAGAAGAAGTTTATCCAAGCTAGCGTATCACCATGGGCAGCACCAGTGGTACTTGTGGGGAAGAAGGATGGGTCATCCAGATTATGTATTGACTACAGGAAGCTTAACGCGGCAACAGTGAAGAACAAGTACCCATTACCCAGGATCGACGACTTATTCGATCAGTTGAGCAAAGCTAGAGTTTTCTCCAAGATAGATCTTCGTTCAGGGTACCATCAGGTGAGGGTTCGGAAGGAGGATATTCCCAAGACAGCATTCAGGTCAAAGTATGGGCATTATGAGTTCTTAGTAATGCCGTTTGGTTTGACCAATGCTCCAGCAATATTCATGGATTTGATGAATCGCATCTTCATGCCATACTTAGACCAGTTCGTCATTGTGTTTCTTGACGACATCCTCGTATACTCTGCTAGTGAAGAGGAGCATGAAGACCATCTCAGGAAAGTGTTACAGGTCCTGAGAGAGAACCAGTTGTATGCCAAGCTCAGCAAGTGTGAGTTTTGGTCTGATCATATTTTATTTTTGGGTCATATCATATCAGGCGCTGGAGTAGCAGTAGATCCCAAGAAGGTAGAAGCAGTAGAGAGTTGGCCAGTACCCAAGACTGTAGCAGATGTGCAGAGTTTCTTGGGATTGGCAGGATATTATAGAAGGTTTGTGTCAGACTTTGCAAGGCTTTCAGCACCCATGACCCGCTTGACCCGGAAGGATGTGCCATTTGTTTGGTCGGCAGAATATTAGACATCACTCGAGGCTCTGAAGCAGAAGTTGATATCAGCGCCTATTCTTACATTACCAGTTGGACCCGGAGGTTTTACAGTATACTGTGATGCGTCAGGTAAAGGACTTAGATGCGTCCTTATGCAGCATGGGAAGGTGATAGCGTATACATCTAGGCAGCTTCGGGACCACGAGAAGAATTATCCAACTCATGATCTGGAATTGGCGGCAGTAGTGTTTGCTCTGAAGCTATGGAGGCATTACTTATATGGTGACCGAGTGGAGATGTACACAGATCATAAAAGTCTGAAGTACATCTTTACTCAGAAGGAGCTGAACATGAGGCAGAGAAGGTGGTTGGAGTTGATTAAGGATTATGACGTGGAGCTTCAATATCATCCAAGCAAGGCTAATATAGTAGCAGACGCTCTTAGCAGAAGAGGCGGCGCATTTATGTTGACAGAAGCACATCTTAGAAGACCTTCAGGAGATGGGCATCGAAGTTATACTTCCTAACGATATAGGAATTCTGGCAAGTCTGCAAGTTCAATCCGACTTGGTAGACAGGATCAAGGCAGCTCAGGCACAAGACCCAAGGATTAAGAAGCTTAGGGCAGAATGTGAGTCAGGGCTCAGGAATGAGATGAGAATTCATAAAGATGGTACACTTAGGTTTGGATCACGTCTATGTGTTCCTAGTGGAGATATCAGACAGGAGGTCATGTCAGAAGCTCACAGTTCTCAGTATTCTATTCACCCTGGAGGAACCAAGATATACCAAGATATCAAGCAGCATTTCTGGTAGAACGGGATGAAGAGGGAGATAGCTAGGTTTGTTTCTCGTTGCTTGATATGTCAGCAAGTAAAGGCAGAACAGCAGAGGCCAGCTGGATTATTACAACCGCTTCCTATCCCGGAATGGAAGTGGGAACACATCACAATGGACTTTGTGACCGGTTTACCGAGATCACCAAGTGGTAAAGATACTATTTGGGTGATAGTGGACCGGCTAACAAAGGTAGCACACTTTCTTCCTTTCAGAGTAGGGCAATCTACAAAAAAGTTGGCAGAGTTGTACATACAGCAGATAGTCAGGCAGCATGGAGTCCCTGTCAGTATTGTGTTAGACAGAGATACCCGTTTTACGTCATACTTCTGGAAAAGCTTACATCATAGTCTGGGTACCAAGTTAAGATTTAGTACGGCTTACCATCCACAGACAGACGGCCAATCAGAAAGAACGATTCAGACCTTAGAAGACATGTTACGAGCTTGCACGTTAGATTTTGGAGGATCTTGGGAGAGCCACCTGCACTTGGTCGAGTTCTCGTATAACAATAGTTATCAAGCCAGTATCCAGATGGCGCCATTCGAAGCACTATATGGTAAGAAGTGTAGGTCGCCACTAGCATGGGATGATATCGGAGAGAGGAAGATGTTAGGCCCGGAAATGATTGTTCAGACGGTTGAAGTGGTTAAGGGAATTAGAGAGCGACTTCGAGTTGCGCAAGACCGGCATCGTCATTGGGCGGACCAGCATCGTAGGCCGTTAGAATTCTCTGTTGGGGACCACGTATTCTTGCGGATCTCACCTACTCATGGGGTCATTAGATTTGGTGTTCGCGGGAAGTTGAGTCCGCGGTACGTGGGCCCATTTATTATCCTTGATCGGATAGGCGATGTTGCTTATCGTTTATCCCTCCCACCTTCGTTACGAGAGGTGCATGACGTGTTTCATGTATCTCAATTACGTAGATATGTATCGGACCCAAGCCATGTCCTCGATCACTCTGAGCTGGTTGTTGGTACCAACCTGTCTTACGAGAAACAGCCTGTGTCCATTTTGGACCGAAGAGAGAAGATACTCAAGAACCGAACAATTAGTCTTGTTCGTATTGTTTGGGGTCATCACTCCTTGGAAGAGTCAACGTGGGAACGTGAGGATGATATCCGATCACGGTATCCACACTTATTTGACTCACAAGGTATATCTTTTTCTGTATACCTTGATTGTCCTGATTCTTCATGCTTATCATCTTATGGGTAGAGCTACTTGATATCGTAGATTGATGGATTTACATATATGTTACTTGCTATGGACATTGAAAAATGATTGCTTGATTTAATTGCTTGTACTTAGATTGGTTTAGCCCCGATGCTCTATCTTGCTTGAATTTGAAATTCCGATGACGGAATTTTTTCAAGGTGGGTAGAGATGTCACTCCCCGTTCCCAGAATGCATATTTTAATACGTATATTGCTTGAACGTAATCATTTAGTATTTATCATGTATCATCCTGTATTTAAATTTCTATAATTCATTATCTGTATTTATCATATTTTATATTAATTAATTATCTGCTCTTTAAATTTTCATGTTAATTAATTAGCTGCTCTTTAGTTTTCATGCTAATTTATTTCCTGCAATCTTATTTTTTGTATTTTATTTCCTGTATTTTTCCCCTGCTTTAGTCTTATTGTGGATGGGTTTCGGGTTCATGGAGCAACCCGGCCCATTACTCCTACCTACCACCCCTTTGCTATTTAAAGCTTTCTTCTTCTTCTCTCTCTTCATTACTTACTCTCTCCATTACTTCTTCTTCCTCCCATTACTCTTCACCACCTACCAGCAGTAGGAGAAGGCAAGTGCAAACTTGCTTCTCAATCACCCATTTTTATGGATCATTACTTTTCCTCTCATGATCCTGAGAGAGTTTAGTGCTTGGCTTATGTGATTTCTGTGGCTTATTTTCTCTAGATCTAAGTTTGTATTTTTCGGCTGTTTATGGGTTTTGGTCCACCAACTTAGCGTGTATTTCTGGCATTGGAACGAAGGCTCCATAGGACTTAGAGTCCGGGAGATGTTGCACGCACACGTTCTTACGTGCTCGCATAAAACATCAGCCCAGTCACGCACACGTTCTTACGTGTCTGCGTGTATTTTTAGTCACGCTAACGTTCTTAGGAGCGTGCGTGTATTTTTAGTCACGCTAACGTTCTCAGGAGCGTGCGTGTATTTTTAGTCACGCTAACGTTCTCAGGAGCGTGCGTGTATTTTTAGTCACGCTAACGTTCTCAGGAGCGTGCGTGTATTTTTAGTCACGCTAACGTTCTCAGGAGCGTGCATGTATTTTTAGTCACGCTAACGTTCTCAGGAGCGTGCGTGTATTTTAGTCACGCTAACGTTCTCAGGAGCGTGCGTGTATTTTTAGTCACGCTAACGTTCTCAGGAGCGTGCGTATATTTTCAGTCACGCACACATCCATGAGTGCGTGGATTTTTAGTCACGCACACGCCCATGAGTGCGTGCGTGGATTTCTTACCATTTTCCACACTCACACCGTGCATGCCAACAGGACCCATTTTTACGCTCACTTCGACTAGACTTGTTGGCGTGACTTTTGGCCTTAGCTTAGACTTGCTGGCGTGACTTTTAACCTGGGAGTTTTTAAATGGTCCTATGACTTATTCATTTTATGATGGCATGATAATTCTTCTATTTATTCTTACGCCTTTGCGTGAATTTCTTGATAAATCATGACATGTTAATATAGTTGATATCGATTGCTGTGTAGAATGTGTCAGGTGTCTTGATTGATCCATGGATACCTAGATTGACTGGAACTTAACTCTGAGGAGTTACAGACTCGACCCCATGTAATACTAATTAACTTTCATGTCTTGATACCATTGATAATAATGGTTATCTTTACTAAAATTGATCATGCGTTCCTAGTTGGAACTAAGAGACTGGCTAGTCGTCTTATTGAATGAAATGAATGAGACACGTTCATATTAATGAACTATTGTACTCGATTAGCCAATCCCGAATATTGGCATACAGGCACATGCAGGTTTCAAATTAATTATTTATCTATTCTACAAAAATAGCATGTGTACTTTATGGTCAAGGCATGATTACTTCGTGGTTAGACTTGATTGTTGCATCACGCTATGTAAAACCTACAACCTAGCCGCACGGGTATCGTTGTAGAGTTGCGCATATCGTACCCCGTACGAAAGTACTCATTGAATGACCATGATCTACGGCATGGAACTTCACTCAACGTAGAGACTATTAAGTTAAATAAAATAATGATGGCATGGAGAGAATGGATTCCCGAGTTCTTATATGGCAGCCCCCTTGGGACTATTAAGTGCCCGACGGGCCGGCTGGTTCCCACAAATACTGTAAATCTGTCACACGAGCAGGGAACGGTATCTGCTTATATTATTGTACATGCTATAACGGCGGGTGTCCCGCTGGGACTCGTCTAACTACATGATTGGCGCAATTGATTGATTGGATAGACTAGCCTTGCTTGCACATAGTAAGAACTGAGGAATCCCTAATTGCATAATTTCAGGATAACTTGGGACTCACAATAGCAAGCCGTAGTAGTTGATTGGCCGTTCAAGATGATTTGTTTGTGTATTGTTCATACTCTGTTGCCTAACTGTGACGATCAGAATGTCAGGACATGACGGGCTAACTTCTGTCCTTGTTTGGTTGGGAGGTTGGTTCGAAGTGTCGTGATGTTATGTGAATCCTAGTGGGAAGCAGAGATCTATTACTATATTCTTTTACTTACTAGTTTAGTCCTTTATATCGTGCTCCCTTGTGGTACTTGCTATTAGAGGTCTAACCTCTCTGGTTTTGCATGGCCAGATTTAGAGCCGGTTCCCGAGGACTCAGCGTACTTCCACCTCCAAGATGGTCAATACTAGGAGAATGATCGCAGGAGGACTCGAGTGGGTTTCCTTACTTCACCGCTCGTTTTGTCATTTACTTATACTTAGCCGTTTGGCACCGACATGTTAGTCGGATAGTCTTGTAATTACTTTTGCATGATTGTAATTAAGTCAGACTGCAGCTGATAACAATTGTGTATACTTGCTATATCATCTGGCTATGTTTTTGTAAAGCCAGATCTCAAAGGACATTTTGACTGAGCGTTTGGGACGCCTTACTGCTTATTCTTACATGTTCTCTATTTTCCTGTTTCTTGTTTGAAGGATTGAGACAATAGATGTGTAATGACCATAGTAAGAATTTTATGTAGTATGCACCCCTCGTCTGGTTAGAAAGCATTGATCGTATTATACGGTATTCATCTACCCGTAATACGTAGCTGGCTGAGTCATTCCCCCGCTCTCCAGTATTCTGGTTCTGGGGCGTGACAATATTTCTCACCGCATATTCAAAATTTGGATAATCTGTATATTTAGAGAATAAATAAGACATGTTACAAAGTTCACGTAAAGCTAAGCAAGATGTGGGATAATAAACACCAGAAAGAGTTAATGTAGCATTGTAAAAAACTTCTAAAAATTCACAAACACTTTCAGCTGCTACCCAATCATCAACAGTAACCTGATAGTCAAAGGTGACATCCGAAGTACAATAATATGTAATAGCACTCTTAAAAGGAATTGCAGATTTCAACATCAAGTAGGTAGAGTTCCACCTATTTGGTATATCCTTCACAAATCTTCTAAAAGTCATACCAAAATGTGCGCAAGTGCATGCAAAACTTTGTTGACTACTTGGACACGAGTTTAGGTGGAGCAAGCATTGTCGCAGAGTGTCTAAATAGGGTTCAAAAAATTTTAAACATTCTTTAATAACTAAGTTAATTATATGGCAAGCACACCTAACATGCATAAGTCTACCTTCTAAAATAGGCTAAAAAATTACTGACAAAGAAGACATAGCAGCATTATTGTTTGATGCATTGTCCAAAGAGATAGAAAAAATTTTAGGGTGAACATCATATTCACGCACGTGTCTTGAAATCTCACTTGAAATTACAGCGCCCGTGTGTGGACATTCTATAAGTTTAAGACAGATGATGCATTTTTGCAACATCCATTGTGCATCTATATAGTGTGCAGTAATACAAATATAAGCATAACTCCACTTAGTAGTCCAAATATCAGAAGTAATAGCCAACTTACTAACATTTTGAAAATCCGCTTTCAAAGCGGCTTTCTGCTCGTTAAAGAGACGAATAGCCTCCTTTCGAGCTTGTTGCCTGCTCACTTTAGTAAAGGAGGGGTTTAGAGAAAGTGATACATAATCTCGTAAAGATTTGCTTTTACCCGTCGTGAAAGGAAGTTCGTCACGAATAATATGTTTAGTTAATTCAGTTTTATGTCGAGCAGCTGAGTAAGTAAAGTTACCAATTGAAGAACCGGTGGCGCCGAAGCTTATTTGGGTTTGGGACGCTTGAAGTGTGTCCTTCCCGTAGCAAGTGTCGTTGTGTCTGGATATGGTCCCGATGCCACTGCCCTTCTTCCATGCGTACTGGTTGCAACATTTCTTGCATTGCGCCTTGTACGGTTTCGGTTCACCCTTGGCATCTAAAACAAGCGAACCATCAGGATTAGTTTCAAAAATCAAAGTAAAATAATCCCAATACTTAGACCTTTTTTTCTTTTCAGGACGTTGGGTGGTACTAGCGACTTCCGGAGGAGATTGTTGGCACCCCTCCGGAATCGGATTAGTGGCTACTTGCTCAGGTGGAATTTCAGTACCGTCAAAAAAATTACTAAAATATTGGAAAGTCTGTCCAGCAAGATCAGGTGGGTTTGAACCTTCACCAGCCATATATAAAATAAAATAAAGTAAACTACGTTAGACGAAAGTAAGGGATTGAGAGGAAGATCGGGAAGCCGTAGAGCCGGAATGGAGTTGGGAGGGAGATCGGGAAGCCGTAGAGCACCGGAGAGGGAAAGTCGTAGAACACCAGAGCACCGGGAAGGGAAAGCAGTAGAGCACCAGAGCACAGTAGAGAAATGTAGAGAATTTGTGAGGAATGAGTTGTGTTTGAAAAATGGGATTTTTGGCCTATTTATAGGAATTTTTTGGGGTTATTTTGGTAATTTTAGGCCAAAAATGACCAAAATACCCCTCCCAACGTTTTAATAACGGCTATATGGGAGGGGTATTTTGGTAAAAGAACACCCCCCTCCAACGGTCAAAATCTGGCAAAAAAAAATCAAATTTTGGCCAACGGTCGGCTGGACCGGTCCCAACGGGCCGGGCCGGTCCAACCGGGCCAAATTCGGGCTGGGCCTATTTTTTATAAAAAAAAAACGCATCGGGCCGGGCCGGGCTCGGGCTTGGGGGGAGAGGCCCGACCCGACCCGACCCGTTCGAGATTGGGGGCCGGGCCGGTTCGGGCTATGGGCGGTCCGGGCTGGGCTTAATGGGGGGCGGGCCGATCCGGGCCTGGGTCGGGCTCGGGCTAAACCGGCCCACCCATCACCTTGAATTCCACCCATTTATTAATGGAATCCCTAAATGCTAATCCCAGAAAGAGAAAAAGTGAGAGAAGCGAGAGCAATCGAGATAGAGTGAGCAGAGAAGAAGGAAGATGGTGCTCACAGGGGGTTCGGCAGGGCGCGTCGGCGGGAAGGCACAGGGGTGCAGACCCGACGGAGGCAGCAGCGACCGGACGGAGGCAACGCTGGTAAGGCGGGGATCGGCGCTGGCCGCGAAGGATACACTGATCAGGCAGTGCCAGCAGGCTCGCGATAGTGCCGGAGCCAGTCGAGGGATACGCAGATCGGGGATGTCTGGCCGGGCAGAGCTCAGATGTGAGGCGATGGAGAGGCCAGGTAAGAATGGATGGTGGTGGTCTTCTCTCTTGGCTCTTCCTCTTTCATTTTACCCTTTTTTTGTGTGGTGTTTTTGGTGGTGGAAAGGTGGTTGTTGGCGGTGGTGGCGCTGACGGGGTGTGGCAGCAATGGGCGGTCGAGCTAGGCGGAAGGATAGTTTGGTTGTGATGGTCAGGAATGGCAGTAATGTGGTGGTGGTTTTGGTATGGTTGTCGGGTCATGTGTGATGGTGGTGATTAGTTGTGAGGGTACAGGCGACCGGAGCCTTTTATGGGTCGTATCGATGAAGGAGGTGGAATGGTGATGGTGAATGGGATGGCATGGAGCGGTGGACATGGGTGGATGGCCGGGATGGGTGTCTGCCAAGGTACGGGTGAGGTAGTGCTGACAAATGTCGGGGCCGGAGTCGTAGGGGTGGTTGCAGGCTTGGTCGGGATCGATCGTCGGATGGCCGGGGGCCTGGCTTCGTGTGTGGTCGAGAGGTGATGGAGAAAATACTGATGGTGGTAGTAGTGTTGGTGTTTTTCCATAGGGAGAGTGGTGGCTGCTAGGTGCTTCGGGACTGGTGTAATGTTGGGGAGTACCCAATATATAGGATAAAGTGGGAAAACCCTAAGGCCTCGTTTGGTTACCGGAATTTGAGCTTGGGAAAGGAAAGTGATTCCTTTCCTGTGTTTGGGAGCCAAAGGAAAGTTGTTGGAAAGGGAAAATGATTCCCAAGAGTTTGAAAAATAGGGGAGAAAGTGGTTCCTCCCATTTATATAAGGAATCACTTTCCCTCCAACTTTTCCGCATTTATTACAAAACATTTTGACCAAAATATCCATGTTCATAATATTATTTACCATTTTTATCCATAATATCTTTTAGACAAAAATATTTCTAAGTAATAATTATTTTTATTAGAACGAGGGTATTTTTGGAAAATTGACTTGATTTTGTTTCCTTTTCTTACAAACACCAAACACTATAATGGAAATTAAAGATATATTCCGGCTATAATCCCGATCTTTCCAAACACCGGAAAGGAAAGTTTATAGGAATTATAATTTCCTAAAGGAAAGGAAATACCAAGGAATCAGTTTCCTTTCCTTTGCATTCCGCGAACCAAACGAGGCCTAAGGGCAGAGTTGTAAAATGTTGTAATAGAATTAGAGAAATAGTGAAATACTTACTAATAGTTAGTAGCTAATTACAATTTTCTTACAAAAACCAAACACTATAATGAAATACTTACATTTAGTTAACACTAGCTAGTAAATTTATTTTGTTAATAGTTAGTAGCTAATTACAATTTAGCTACTAATTTTTATTATGGGCTAAATCCTAAGATTTAGCCCACAAACCAAGCCAATGGCTTGGTATGCTAAATCAGGACCGAAATGGTCTTAGCCAGACACGAGGGAAATATAATATTATAATTTATCAAAAGCTATAGGATCCAATAAAATAAAATAAAGTACATTCATTCATATTTTTACAAATCTTTTATGTATTCAAAATAAATATTTATAACTTATATAGGTTTAAGGAAATGAACAGTGAGACTCCAATAAAATAAAATCTCACATAAAAGTAGTTTCATAAAACCAAATGGTCCAACAAAATACCGACAGCATTGTACAATCAAAAATACGTTTCAAATTAAAATTCTCGATTTCAAGATTTAGAAGGAAAAGAATTTGAACAATAGAAAAATGCAAAAAAAAATAAATTTTAAAATTCGGTTGACGGAGGTTACGAATCTACCTTCCTTAAAAAAAATTCTTCCTCTAAATTTAAGGTTGGCAGGGAGATCAAACATGATCAAGAGTTTAGTCAATAACATATGCACGATCAAAGATCGAAGACTTTGCCATGATCAAGCTAGTAATCAATTTTCAAAATCGTTTAGACACAATTAATAATTTTGGCACGATAGAATCGTAATATGAACAAAATTATATAGGCACAATTTTTATATAGGCGCGATTTAGGAATAACTCAAGTCATCGAGGCCTGACCTCTATCATGGCTAGAAGAATCAAAGATAGGATTGAAATTCGAGTACGGAACGATTCAGATGAAAATCTAGATCTTAGATCGTATATGCACAATCAAGATTAAAAATTAGTTAGGGATGAGCACGAAATCGCGACTAGATAAATCAAAATCGTTCAGTTACGATCAAGTTAGAATCATAAGCATAGAATGATCAATATGATCTAGGCTCGATAAGATCAAATTCAAGGTTATATAGGCACGTTCAAATACGAAAACAATGCGATTGGGCATCGTTAGGAATAATGAAATATTTGGAATGATCAAGATTAAGGATCAAAACCACTTGATCATGTGCAAAATCAAGGCAAAGACGTGCTTAAGAAATTGGAATGCTTAAAATCACTTAGGCACGATTTAGGATAAAGCTACGAAGAAAATTAAAATTTAGGCATGGTTAGGAATGACATCTAAGCACGAGAGACTAGATAATCAAAATTTAGGCATGACAGAAAAAATTATTCTGACACGATCAAAGATAAGGTCAGTCAAACCTTGGTCAAAACGGTATTTAGATATGACTGAAGAATACAATCGTAGTCTAGCCACGAGCAGTAAAGGATTAAAATCTAAATGCGATCATTTAAAACCATTGGAATATAGTCAATAATCAAGGACCTTGACACGATAAGGAAGATGACCATAAGTCGATTTGGTCACAACCAAAGTGGATCAAAAACTGTACGATATTGAAATTTAAGAATCGATTAAGGATAGAGGATCGAAAGATATGAATTGTAGAAGGAAGTTAGGTAATCACCTCTCTATATTCGATTATTGTCAGATCATCTGATCATCATTTCCCAATTATGCCTTTATCTTACATGTCAAGACATATCACTACCAAATCACGATCTTAAATCATGAAATCAACCCTAATATGACTACTACCAAAAATCATAGTTTCAGTTACAAAGATTGAACCCTTCTATAAATACTATAGGCTAGACCTTTATTCCAAAGTCACTACCAATGAAGCATACTCCTTGTTATAACCCTCAATTATCCTCTCTTTTTCAAATCCATTATTAACTTAGTCAAAATTTCCTCCACTTTGTCTTTAACATGGATCTGAAATTTCTGAATCAAGGTTGACAAAATATCCTTGAACTCATTCAAACGTGACACGACCCGCACCTAGTATTTAGACATGGGCCGTGGGTACGTCCAGCCTATGCCAAGGTATTGGCAGTAGAATGCTGTCTAATCATTGTAACTCCTCTTTCTGAAAATTTTTGAATAATTTTTTATTTATTTATTTGATTTCAATGGTGATTTTTAGAATTTTATGAATAAATATTTAGCTAATTATTACGGTAGATGACTTTAGCCATGATGAAGTTTTGAAGTACAAGACGACTATGAATCATGGCACGGATAGTGCGGTGGCGTGCTTTGACTAGTGTTTAGCCATTGTAGGGGAATGTCGAGCCATAGGTGTGTTCTAACTAAGAAAACCAGGCAAAGTTGCGATATGACCACTATAAATAATTTAATTAATTATTATTAAGGTTATCGATTATTAGGGAACCCGGTTGTACCAAACCAGCATGGACTGGACCCGAACCAAGTCCCAGCCTATGTAGGCATGTATAGAGACCAAGGACGTCCATGCAGACGTACTTTATGTATATGTAATTATTTATTATCTATTTTACAAATGAGGAAAGACTTTATAAATATTTATTGTATGTACACTATAAGTATCTTTAATATTAAATAGCATTTTATAGTATTTATACGATTCTCTGGGGCCGAATAAAGTGTGTGTATATTTAAATAATATATCTAGTATTGTTCTATTTTAGTTGCTATTAGGACCATTGTTATTAATAATATTGTTGTTACTAAATATAATCATTTATTATTATTGGTTACTTATTATGTTAATGATTAATGGATATATACGTATAAATTTACATATTTCTATAAATAGGCTCTATATTAAGAATAGATAATAGTAAGATTTTATTTAGATTTTATGGAGGGTAATATATATAATATATATTGTGTGCACATATAGATAGATATTGGTGCGTATATATATATATATATATATATATATATATATATATATATATATATATATATATATATATATATATATATATATATATACGCACCAATATCTATATATATATATATATATATATATATATATATATATATAAAAATATATATATATATATATATAGATATTGGTGCGTATATATATATATATATATATATATATATATATATATATATATATATATATATATGTAGACATGTAGTTTGACGACTTTAGAGACCATTGATCCTGACATATTTTTCGGTCCAAAGCGGGTCCAACGGCGAATACCGTTTTGATCCGAAATTACCGTTTTGCCTCTGTGTCGAGAATTGGACTTAAGGACAGGCAATGCTAGCTAATTTGATTATTCTGAGAATGTTGGTATTGTCTGTTTCAGTTTTGGAGACAGTTGTGAGATTTGGACTCATTGGCTTACCAGTTGATGGTATATTGTCAGTTCTTCGTGCTACCACCAGGCAAGATACCTTGCCTCCCTCTTCAGTTTATTTACATGCATATTTTATTATTTCATAGTTTTATTGGTTGATTATTGACATGTAATTTGTACATCGTGCATGCTAGTATATATATAGTCCTTGTTTATAGTTAATTTTGTAGTTCATATTGGATTGGTTCTCTCATGTATCTTGATTGGGTCGTGTCGTGTCATCACATGTACTTGAACTGAGTTGCATCGTGTCATAGGATGAATAAGTCATAATGGAACTGTTGTACCTTGAATTCTTGAAGCTAACCTGCGAGTCCACACTAGGGTGAGGGTTAGTAGTTATCTGTACCTTGATTCCTGAAGCTAACCTGCGAGTCCACACTAGGGGCAATGGTGATTTTTTGAAGCTTACCTGCGAGTCCACACTAGGGGCGAGGGTTAGTAGTTGCTCAAACCTGCGAGTCCACACTAGGGGCGAGGATTTGAGTATTCTATTGGTTATTCATTGACATCGTGACGTTGTATTATCTTGTTCTCCTCTAGCAGTTCGTTTATGCGTGGTGGTTCTCACAGTCATGTATGGTCATGGTTTCGTATTGATTGGTCATAGTTTTGTGTTGTTGGGTCTTTGTATGTTTATATCTGTATTTCATTATTGCATGATAAAGTGCTAGATAGACATGTTTTTATGTATCTTGCTTTGTCCCCTGAGGACCTGATGATCTCTTCAGGTAGCTGATTTCACGGAGTTAGTTAGCGGCTCATGATGGTAGTGATTACACCTGCAGGGATACAGGTATTTGTTTGTGATATTTCTTTATTATCGTCTCGTGCTTTATATTCCATACCATGATATATTCTGCTTATTTTATAGACTCATATCATTCTTGCAGTCTAATCGAACAATATGCTAATGGGCTGCAGTCTATGACCCATAATTGTTCATTCATGTTTTATATTCTTATTGTGGATTGAGATATAGATTGCATTGCCATGAATTGGCAGTATACCATAGCCTTGACAGCATTTACGTATTCGAGTCGGGCTGGAGTTCGCTCGATATGTAGCTGGCTTGCTCACGAGCTCGTATCCAAAAAGCTGATGCAGGTCGTGATAAGTTTTTTTGGTGGCCCATGCAGGCCAGAGCATATCGTACCGGTTACGTAACTGTACTGGTACGAGCCTGCGACGATGACTAAACCTTAGAAATCTTAATCCACACTGGCTCGAAAATTCTCCTAAAAAATTCTCTACGTCCTTGAAGACTCCATATTTGTTCTCGATTATACTTCCTTGCTTTCCATACTAATGATTCTTGTCCCTTTTTATTTCGAGGTGACGAACGATCGTGCTGTCTAGGATTTATCAGAAATTCTTAAGTTATAATATAATATTGCATGATTATTTGGTTGTTTATAGATATGAGGGATTATAGATGTCATATGCCCTAGATATCTGTTGGTGGAATTGTTAACAACTAGTTAGAATTATAAGATTTTAGTGACGTATTTTGAGGAGTAGTGTGACCAAAGGTGGGTAGAAGTCCTCAAGTATTCGAAATTATAAATTGACTAGACAAGGTTATAAAATATTTTCGATAAATTAAATTTGAGGAGATTAAGGTAAGAGTAGATTTTGAATTTTAAGGAATAGTTATGAATTAGAATTTCGAGGACAAAATTATTTTAAGGTGGGTAGATTTGTAACTTCTCTTCCCAAAAAATTTTAAATTATTTTTTATTTATTTATTTGATTTCAATGGTGATTTTTAGAATTTTATGAATGCATATTTAGTTAATTATTACGGTAGATGACTTTAGCCATGATGAAGTTTTGAAGTACAAGACGACTAGGAATCATGACACGTATAGTGCGGTGGCGTGCTTTGACTAGTATTTAGCCATGGTAGGGGAATGCCGAACCATAGGTGTGTTCTAACTAAGAAAATCAGGCCAAGTTGTGATATGACCACTATAAATAATTAAATTGATTATTATTAAGGTTATCGATTATTAGGGAACCCGGTTGTACCAAACCAGCATGGACTGGACCCGAACCAAGTCCCAGCCTATGTAGGCATGTATAGAGACCAAGGACGTCCATGCAGACATACTTTATGTATATGCAATTATTTTGTATCTATTTTACAAATGAGGAAAGACTTTGTAAATATTTATTATATGTACATTATAAGTATCTTTAATATTAAATAACATTTTATAGTATTTATACGATTCTCAGGGGTCGAATAAAGTGTGTGTATATTTAAATAATATATCTATTACTGTTCTATTTTAGTTGCTATTAGGACCATTGTTATTGATAATATTGTTGTTACTAAATATAATCATTTATTATTATTGGTTACTTATTATGTTATTGATTAATGGATATATACGTATAAATTTACATATTTCTATAAATAGGCTCTATATTAATAATAGATAATAGTAAGATTTTATTTAGATTTTATGGAGGGTAATATATATAATATATATTGTGTGCACATATATATATATATATATATATATATATATATATATATATATATATATATATATATATATATATATATATATATATATATATATATATATATATATATATTTTATATATATAGATTTTATGGAGGGTAATATATATAATATATATATTATTATTATTATTATATATATATATATATATATATATATATATATATATATATATATATATATATATATATATATATATATATATATATATATATATTATATTATATTATATATATATATATATATTTATATATATATATATATATAATATATATAATATATATATATATATATATATAAATATACTATATATATATAAATATAATATATATATATAATATATATATATATATATATATATATATATATATTATATATATATATATATATATATATATATATATATATATATATATATATATATATATATATATATATATATATAATATAAACATATATATATATATATATATATTATATATATCTATATATATATATATATATATATATATATGGTAAAATATGGAAAAGTAGATATAAATTATAGGTATATATATATATGTAATTGATTATATAGGCATATAAATATATTTATAATTTATACATGTATATACATATATACATGTTATATATATATATATTAAAATATATATATATATATATATATATATATATATATATATATATATATATATATATATATATATATATATATATATATATATATATATATAATAGAAAAAATATATATACATATATAATAGAATAAACTAGAAAACAAATAATAACAAAGGAGGAAATTCCAGAGCCCAGCCCAGACAAAGCCATCCCAGGATGGCCCAAAGCTAATGATTCCCCCCCGAACCTGAGCCTATACGCGCAGGTTTGGAACTGGAAATATATATATATAACGAGAACAAGCGGAAAGAAAAACCCTAGATAAACCACTCGATACATCGCCACCCACACCTGCGCGCCGACACCAGGCGACACCCCTCCCCACGCGCGAGCACCGGCGGCCGGGCGCGGCCAGGCACTGTCGACACCCGCGCGCGCACGCGTGAAACAGAGAGAAAACAAAACAGCAGCAGTAGCAGCGGATGCGCCACTTCGTTACGAGAAATCTTCGCGCACAGTCGACCATTCACCGAGCCATCTTTTCTGGTATACTCCCAACCCAACCGACTTTACACCCTATTAACTAGATTAGTATAGATCGTAATAAAAGTCCAAGAGAAATCGATATAAAGTCGACAAGAAATAAAACAGTTTTCAAACAGTCCCAAGTAGCCCTCTGTGGAGATCGATTCCTGTCAACCCATTAGGAATTTTAGAAAACAAATTGAAGACACTTGTATACAACATATAGGGCTTCCTAACCTATTTTGTATTTTCGGATTTTATTAATTATATGCGGAGAAAACAGTTTTCAAAATCGAGATTTTATCTATGTAAAAATAGTTTAAAAACCTTCGATACGACGTGCGTCCCGCCAATCCGGGCGACGTGGCCGCGAACCGAAAGCATCGAAAGGTGCATATCGGCTTCGTGGACGTGTGGACTTTGACGGAATTCAAATTGGTCGCGTATGCGCGACGAATTTGATGTGTATCCGTCGAAATTTACCGTATCGACCTCTGTGCAAATTTTTCAATTACTTTGTGCACGTTCGTCAGCTCAAGATGAAACTTATGCCAACATGACCGTATCATTTTTCTGGTCTTGTATGCCAAGTTTGGTCTGATTCTGAGACAGTTGATCGGATCGCCGTTTTACGGGCCCCACGATCCGATTCAACGGGCAATTTTGTGCACGACCCACCGGAATCCAAAATTGGATATACCGTTGGGTTTGTATCATCAAAACGAATCTGTAGACATGTAGTTTGATGACTTTAGAGACCATTGACCCTGACACGTTTTTCGGTACAAAGCGGGTCCAACGGCGGACACCGTTTTGACCCGAAATTACCGTTTTGCTCATGTGTCCAGAATTAGACTTAAGGACAGGCAATCCTAGCTAATTTGATTATTCTGAGAATGTTGGCAATGTCTGTTTCAGCTTTCGGAGATAGTTGTGAGCTTTGGACTCATTGGCTTACTAGTTGACGGTATATTGTCATTTCTTCGTGCTACCACCAGGCAAGATACCATGCCTCCCTCTTCAGTTTATTTACATACATATTTCTATTATTATATAGTTTTACTGGTTGATTATTGACATATGATTTGTACATCGTGCATGCTAGTATATATATAGTCCTTGTTTATAGTTAATTTTGTAGTTCATATTGGATTAGTTCTCTCGTGTATCTTGATTGGGTCGTGTCGTGTCATCACCTGTACTTGGACTAGGTCGCATCGTGTCATAGGATGAATAAGTCATAACGGAACTACTGTACCTTAAATTCTTGAATCTAACTTGCTAGTCCACACTAGGGGCGAGGGTTAGTAGTTATCTGTACCTTGATTCCTGAAGCTAACCTGCGAGTCCACACTAGGGACGAGGGTTAGTAGATATTTGTCCGCACCTGCGAGTCCACACTAGGGGTGAGGGTGATTTCTTGAAGCTAACCTGCGAGTCCACACTAGGGGCGAGGGTTAGTAGTTGTTCAAACCTGCGAGTCCATACTAGGGGCAAGGGTTTGAGTATTCGATTGGTTATCCATTGACATCGTGACGTTGTATTCTTTTGTTCTCCTCCAGCAGTTCGTTTATGCGTGGTGGTTCTCCCAGTCGTGTATGGTCATGGTTTCGTATTGATTTGTCATGGTTTTGTGTTGTTGGGTCTTTGCCTGCTTATATTTGTATTTTATTATTGCATAATAAACTGCTAGATAGGCATGTTATTATGTATCTTGCTATGTCCCCAGAGGACCTGATGATCTCTTCAGGTAGCTGATTGCACGGAGTTAGTTAGCGGCTCATGATGGTAGTGATTACACCTGCAGGGATACAGGTATTAGCTTGTGATATTTCTTTATTATCGTCTCGTGCTTTATATTCCATACCATGATATATTCTGCTTATTTTTGTCACGACCCGCACCCACTGTGAGGGTACGAGAACGTAACAACGTCCAGCCTACGCCGCAGTGTCGGCGGTAGAACGCTGTCCTAGGTCCATGCATCTAACAGTATAAGGCTAAACAGTTTATACTCCCCAAATGGGGGTGACATAGCAGAATGTAAACTCAATCACAACTAAGGAAGAAGAAGCACGATATGATATAGAACTCAAATGAAATACAGATGATCAGAAGAGTCTAAGTGTCTAAGATAACAACTCAGCAAACATCCAGAAATACAAAGTCTCAACTGCAGAGTATGAAAGAATATATACAATCCAGATCTCAATGACAGAAATAAAGCCTAACTAAACTAGTCTAGGACAACATAAGTAAGATAAAGCCTAACTAAACTAGTCTAGGCAGTAGGGGTAATGTCATTAGCTAGAGCTGGGTCCTCCTGAGAGTCCAGCTAACAAGTGTCGTCTAGGGCTGTCCCATAGAAGGTGTCAACACCAGCCTCATCCTCGTCCTCTGTAAACATTCAACAGTGTCCAATCAGGACGGAGCGAGCACAATACATCTCAACAGTTCATAGCAGGTTAGAAAAAATGATCATGCAGTAAAGTAAGATATAGAAAACTGAAAGAAAGTACAAAATGTAAACAGAGAGAACTGTAATAGAAATACCTACTATAAGTAGAGAACTAACAGTGGCTAGTGAGTCCGAGTACAATATAAACATGTGAATGGCATATATGATCCTGATGATACACTACAGAAAGATTTTGATGCTACACTACTTGGATATTATTCACATGTCTACTTCTACTCCCCCGTACCCCCAATCAATACACAAGGATCCAGCCAGGTTATGTTATGATTCATGTAACGGCCCCCAAAGGGTGGTACATGATAGTCTCATAAATGGGGATTCTAGGAAAACCCATAAATGGGGGATTCAAGGAAGACTCTGTGATCATGATAGTACATGTCACAAGTAATTCAATGAACCATGAAGCATAGTGATACACAATGTAAGTGAAACGCACAGAACATGTAGTATCCGATGCTCCCTGAGGAGATAACATCTCAAGAAATGATCCATATAGTACTAATTCGTGTGACCAACGTGACAGTATCAAGTAAAGTAATTTAAAGCAGGAGAATAATTCTAACAGGATATGAAATGATCAGAGAATGTACTCGCCTGATAACTGAATGTCCGAAGAGGGTGTACTGCCTGAGGAGAGGTGTCTGTCTCCTAATCAGAGCAACACAAGTTACAACATGTCTAAAATAGAGAAATAGACTGCTACAATGCATCTACATGACGTCTAGGTCAATTCTAGACTAAAGTCAACCCTAGTCAACTTCAGTCAACTAAATAGTCAAAGTTAGGTCAACTAGGTCAACCTAGACCCAATCAAGTCTCACTAGGCCTAACCAGTCTACCCTAGCAAGTATACACCATACACAAGTCTATATGACTCTACACATATGTATATTTCATATACACAAGACCACACAAGGATTACCATAGGCTATGTTATCTAGGTTATATGCCATAGGCTATTATAGGCAATACACATACAATCCATATATATATATATATATATATATATATATATATATATATATATATATATATATATATATATATATATATATATATATATATGGCTAAATGTGTATATATATATATATATATATATATATATATATATATATATATATATATATATATATATAGAGAGAGAGAGAGAGAGAGAGAGAGAGAAATATATATATATATATATATATATATATATATATATATATATATATATATATAGAGAGAGAGAGAGAGAGAGAGAGAGAGAGAAGGATAGAGGAAAGAGCATATGAATGTGTGAGTGTGTAGCTAGGATACATGTGACAGGGACTCACCCATGTGTGTGTACAACATGCATTTGGGATTAAAGGATCATGTATATAGGGTGAGTGGTGTGAGTGTTAGTGTGTGAACAAGTTGGGCATGCATAAAGGGTTAGGAAACAGTGTGTAGCATGTAGGGGTTTGAATCTCAGGTTCATACACGACTAAAGCTCTAAGTTATCCATCAATCTCAGTCTACTCATTCATTCACAGTTTATATATATATGTATTCTCAGTTTTCATGGCAACTTAGGCATTCAATAGGGAGGAAATCAATTCATGACATTCAAAACTGAACTAACTAACATTAAACCACAAGGAAGGGGGTTTAAGTGTCTCCTGTGTTCACAGGAAAATGACAGGATATATAGGAACAATTCTCAGTTTTCATCAAAGTGACAGTGCTGCCAAGACTTATACTAACATGTACCAGTTAATCCCACCTGTGTGTGAACTTGAAATCTCAGGTTTTAGTTCAAACAGTCCTAGTATGCATTCAGTTTAACAATGGTAACCCAGTCTTGACAGTGTGCATCTGTCAAAAAGTGTCTCAGGTTTGTCAAAGTGACAGTGATATATATGCAAGTATATATAAAACCTAGGTTCCAGTTTTCAGTGTGTGCAACAGTGTCGTGTGTGATTAGCTAGGCAGTGAGTGCATTAGTGACTGCAATTTAGATAGGTGGGTGAGTGAATACTGGTTTTAAATCTTAGAAACTCAAGTTTGACAGTGTGTGTCTCATGAATTTCAGATTTAACAGTGTATGTGTGTATACATGCAAGTCAGTTCAGATTTTGTGTGTGCAAGACGTAGGCTAAGGCTACATTCCAGGTTCAGTCCACACATCTCATGAAATTTGAAAACCAAATGCAATTTAAAGCCAAAACTCGAGCCTAGCATACCCTGTCATGATATCTAAATGTAACAGCAAACTAACAAATCCATATGTAAGGTTAAATCAAAACTGGAAATGCAATTTGGTTACTAAGTAACAGAGCATGTATCAGGACACCAAGAATCGATCCAAGATACCATACAACATTCACGAAACACAACGAACCCAACCCTAACATGTTATCTATACCTAACAGCAACTAAACCATATTAGATTACATGATAACAACATTTAAATGTAAATCGAAAGGAGAAAATAGTGAGCATGTTCACTGATACTTGACAGTATCAGTAAAATAGAAATTTCCTATTTTCAAAATAGAATAACAATAAATAGTTGGGTTAATGGTTGGTAAAATAGAGACTAACATGTGCACGTGTCATTCATACAGTATCGTGTCCAAAAACAAGACACGAATGTGTCCAAAACCTACACGAACCCAATCACACTGAACTGGGTTCAGACAACAGTGTACCAGTGTCCAGTACAAGTCGAGTTTCTCACTCGATACAAATCATCAGGACACGAAACTTGGGGAGTGTCAGGGCAGATACTGCCCCGAGCTCTAAACCAAAGGACACGTGTCCACGTGCGCTAGATAGCTCGTACGAGCCTGCTGGCAGCAGGGCAGTGTAGCTCGCACGCGCGTGGGCGTGTGCACGGGTGCGACATGACACGAGACATGCTCAGACACTAAGAAACTCTTAAACGACACTAAAACACAATTTACTATTCAAAAGC
This sequence comes from Iris pallida, assembly GCA_029216955.1. Taxonomy (NCBI): domain Eukaryota; kingdom Viridiplantae; phylum Streptophyta; class Magnoliopsida; order Asparagales; family Iridaceae; genus Iris; species Iris pallida. Next base: position 188,658 of record JANAVB010030361.1, on the reverse strand, counting down.
TTTCAAAAAAATAGGTCAAAATCCCCTTTGGGGTATTTCATCAAACACTCAGCATAGTGGACTAATACGTGTCCATTTAGGACACAAAATGGACACAATATGCCACAAAATTCTAGGGTTAGCTAGGGACACCTAGATCTAGGCTAATATGCAAAAATAACAGCAACTATAATAGAGTTTTAGGGAATTACCTATAGGTATCAATCTCCTCAAAAAGCTCTAAAGAGGGGTGTTCTCCTTGCTTCCCAAACTTCACCAAATTGTTCACAAACTGAGAAAAACTTCCACAATCAGCAAGAACACATTAATTAGAACCTATTGAAATTTGTTTGGATTAAAAAGGAATTAAAATGGATTTGATATGAATTTCTAAAGTTGGGGATTTACCCCTTTCTAAACTTGAGATCTATTTCCAAGGGAGGCTAACCCTAAATGAAGGAGGCATTAAATAGGGTAGGATTCCCTAGGTGGCTGGCCATAGTGGGTTACGTTTAGGGTTTAGTGTAGGGCTATGGGCCTTGGGCCAAGTTTCACATGCTATGGCTAAGTGATTATCTATTGGTCTCAAAACCATAAGTTATGACTTGTGACTTAACCCTCTCTATTCTAACTCGAGTCTAAAAGACTAAATCATGGGTTAACTCTAGTTAGACTAGGGTTACTTAACCTAACCAAGGCAGTCACAACTAGGGTTAGCTTCTAGACTAGTCTACCAAAGTCAATGCTAGTCGAAGTCAACCTAGTCAACCATCATCCAAAATAATTCCTAAAAATTTCTATAAATTCAAATAAATAATATTATAATCAAATAAATCCAAAAATAACAAAAATACCCTCAAGCTAAAAATGATAAATGAAATACCCTAATCACATGGCTAGGCTCTAGGTCACTATCTCTAGGGTTATACTAGCAAAACACCAAATCACAAGTCATAATTTTTAAATAGTTTAAAAATGATTAAAAATCACAAAAAATCATAATATGAAATAAATATCAATAAATAATAATTATAATTATAAAATTTCAAAATTACCCTCATCTGAAAAATTGGGTGTTACAATCCTACCCACCTTATAAAAATTTCGTCCTCGAAATTAAGATGATCGCACCCCCTTCTAGGTCAAACATAGTCAAGGGTCAATCACTACTCAATTTTTTTTCAACATCCTAGTACTTGGTCATCGGCTGGTCAACTCCTTAGGATTTTACCTATGCTAGCTACCTAAGTGTTGGCAACTAGAATTTAGCAAAAATAAAAACTCTATAATAGGCTAGCGCTTAACTTTCCAATCCTATCAAGTCACCCATAACTAAGTACCTACAAGCTGAGCACACCAATCCCAAATACCACATATATATATGCTCAAGAACAACAACCCATCACATATATCCTAAGTATATCATTTGCAATCTATATGTATATAGGCCTCTCAGTCTTAGGTGAACTACAACTATACTCAAGGACAGGCTCTGGTCATGGGTGCCTCACTGGAAAAAGGTAAGGAAAATAATAACAATCATCAAGGCTGTAAGGCATACTAACATCCTATATGTAAACTGGTTGGTTTTATAAATAACAGAGAAATCATCAACAATGGGTTACTATTCTAATACTACTACTAACTATCATCTCTAGGGTACAGACACTCTACAAGTCGTCATATCATTACACTATGAAGATCTACCTATGAATAAGTTCTACAAACTAAAATATCCCTACTCCTAAGTTATTTGATGGAATACTATTTTAAAAACAACAAAAGGGTATGATAGAGATGATATGTTGAAACCATCTCAAGATAAAATCTGATAATCATATGCGTCTGTCCAAAATCATGTTACTCAGAGTCTTCGTCATGTTAGTGAGCAAGGCTACGATAATCACAGAGTCCTTGACCAAGGTACATACTTCTAGAATCATGGTATTTAAAATTTTCGCATTGCTGCATGCTTGGCAGCGAAAACCTTAAATTCCCACACCCAAGAAATACGTCCTAAATCTTACTATATTTCCTCACTATGCCAGCTAACACGACTATCGAAGATTCTAAATTCTATAACTAGGTGACCTAGCCCATATGATTCATCTCACTACCAAAATAAGTCATATCAGCGACGTATTTAGCGACTCCAAGAAAGAACATCGCTAATTTTTGGAGGTTTAGCGACGTTTATCTAAGACGTCATTGTTTGTCGCCAACAGCGACTAATAGCGACATCTAGCGGCTACAATTTGTTAAATGGGAATCTGTGTCGCAAGTTCGTCGGTACACGTCACTGATATAGCGATGTGTAGTGACGCATTTTAAGCAGCGTCGTCGTTTATTAAATATCAGTGACGTTTAGCGACGGCCGAGAAGGACGTCGCTAAATGTTTCATATAGGCGGCGAGGGTTTCCTTTTCGATCATTCACAAATTCCCCCCCCTAATTTTTTGCACGCTCCTCCTCCGCGACGCTCCTCCGGCGATTTCCCTCCTCCGGCCTCTTCCTCTGCGGCGCTCCTCCGGCGATCTCCCTCCTCCTTCTCCTCCTCCTCCTTCCTCAGGTAGCTCCTCCTCAGGTAACTCTCCCCTGTTCCCGCTTCCCATTTTCTTCTCGTCTTCTAGCTCTCTCTCTCGCTTCTAGTTTGTGTCCACGAGAGCGTGGACTCGCTGCGGGGGACACGAGACTCACAGTGGACTAGCTGCGGGGGAGCGTGGACTCGCTTCTAATTCGTATGACACCTATTTTGTTGGTTTGGACACGTTGTGTCCTACTGTGTGGATACGAGAATCATATTGTGACACCTATATACTGATACTGGGAGTTTTTTGGGCATATCAACTGTCAATTTGATATTTTGATTGGATTCGAATTCTAATTTAGGGTTCGAGCCCTATTTACTAATACTGGAAGTTTTTTGGGCATTTTCAGGGTTTTTGATGTGATGAATAAATTAACTAATAATTATTATCGAGCCCTATAAAATTTTAGCTATGTCACGAAGGATGGATACTAATCCTGTGAATGAGTTTTCTCCTAAGTATTCTCGACAGTTGAGTATGATTTAGCTCACTGACATTACTGAAATATGGAATGACTAGTGTAGGGTATGTTGGTCAGGTTTTGGCAGAGTTGGGATATGAAAAAGAGATATTTGAATAATGAGGAACTAAAGGCTGTCCAGTTATATATATTACTCAACTGCGAGGAGGATGAAGTGGAAAAGCTAGAGTGGTAAGTGAAAATCTTTAACGTTCAAGTCATCTATTTGTTGATTACGTTATTATAATTTAATGAGTATATCCCGATATTTATTGGTTTTCAGCAAATTTAATGATGATGTGAGGTGAAGTAGACCATACAATGCAGATGAAAAAATAGAAAAAGAAATGAGACTTCATTTCCCGTCTTGGTTGACTGCATATGTACGTAAGAAGCTAGTTAGAATCTTCCTCCATTCACAACTGCACAAGAAATAACTTAACATTAAACTTAATTTTGTATCTTTTCGTGTTTAGGTCGATCGTCCGGACGTCATCCTTGAGAATGAATCTATTAGAACTCTTGCCAAGGGACCAATTTATGCCGTCAAAATATGACCAAGTTATTGCGTGAATGGGTTTAAGTTCAAGTCAACAAATGCTCTCATCAGAGATAGCTTCCTGGATCTTGATTCCACAAAAAATAGCTGCTTATGTATCAAATCTACAAACTACAAAGATGTCACTCCAGGCAATGATTTATTTGGCGTCTTACGGGAGATCGTGGAATTGACGTACAACTATGGCATAGAGCTTGCCAAGATCGTGTTGTTCAGAGTTGATTGGTTCGATCCCATACAAGATCAAGGATGGAAAATTGACAAGCATGGTTTTGTGGATATTAACTACCGTCGTCGATACCAAGGATACGAACCATTTATCCTAGCAAGTCAAGCTCAACTCGTATATTTTACAACATATCCTAGACGGGGAACAACGAGGTACGACTGGTGGGCAGTATACAAGACTAAATCCAGAAATACCTACGACGTCGACAAAATGGCTTATCAGGAGGACGAGCTGCCTCTTATACCAAATACAGTTGATGTCGACTCAGCAGAAGTTCTCCATTCAATATCTACTTGTGTAGAAGAGGTACAAGTATCCGAAGGGGAAGACGAAGGAGATGCTAGTGACGATGAGGAGGAAGAGGAAGAGGATGAGGAGGATGAGGCAAACGAAGAAGATGAATTTTCAGAGGATGATTGAGAAACTGTGATTTTGATGTATTCATATTTCTGAAATCATAAATTATGAACTATGATCATTTTTGAAAAGTTAAATTATGAATTCCAATGTATGCAGATATTTCTAAACTGTCATTGTATTTATTTATATTTTCAATCATAAACTGTGATTTTGATGTATTCATATTTCTGTAGTCTTAAATTATAAACTCCAATGTTATTATCAGCATGGCAGGACGACGCGGAGGCACCTCAGGACGACGCGGAGATAGGCCAGGACGAGCCGTGTCCTTAGGTGGGCAGAGAGCTCCGTTACCAGAGGATGGCTCTGGACCATCTTCAGACCCGAGCACTCCATTGTACCATACGGTCGCAGGTCCGGGTGGCAGTGCACCTGCGACGAGCAGTTTCAGGCTTGCTGATCATACTACTTCCCCTAGCCTTCCTACCGCTGACAGTAGCATGGCGGGTGGGGAGCAGGTGGAGGAGGTAGTCCCTACTCTCGTCCGGGCGGATCTATACCAGAGCGACCCTCCATGCGCACCTCAGGACGAGATGAGGATGGAGATTTGGGCCGACGATCCTACGAAGTAAGTTAAATGAATATATATATATATATATATATATATATATATATATATATATATATTATGCATGTCTGTATATCTATATATATTCATTAATACGTCGGTTATCGTTGTATACAGATATCGTCCCTCGTCGGTACAGAGAGCTTTGGGCTCCTTTCTAAGGTCCAACTATGGGGGTCTGTGGATCAACTACTCGGATGCCTCGGAAGAGAGGAATGCATTCTGGTTTGCCCACTTCAAGCTAACTAAAGATAGTTAATTTAATATGATTAATATAATTTTAAGCATTTTTTAGAACTTATTATTTTAATTTGTAATTCTTGTAGAGGACTTATTTTTATCCACCACACCGGATCGAGCAGATTGAGAGGAAGTTTCCTGTCGTCGCCACCAAGTTGATCCGTGATGCAATTGACGATCAGAAAGCTCGTCAGCGCTCCGGAAAGCCGATTGCTGGTTGGATCACACCTGACCAGTGGACCACGATGAGGGCTCGATTTGAGGAGCCCCGGTACAGAGAGTGGTCGGAGAAGACGAAGGCGGCTAGGACGAGGGCCGAAAAGTGGTGTGGTGGATCGATTCCTATGACGGAGCATTTTTGTCGTCTGGTATGTAATTTATTGTAAAATATTAGATTTTATTGATAGTAAAAGTATATAATTTTCTATTTTACTAAAGAATAAAATATAACAAACACGTAGGTGAAGAGGGGTGAGGACGCAAACATTGTGACCGTCTTCTTGGCCACCCATCGGAAGGACGGGAAGCTCATCGACGACCGGGCTACTCAGAGCTATGTAAGTACTAATTTAGATTTCGTTAATTTTTAACACAACTTGAAGAATATACAGATAACCATATAGTTAATAATAATTAAATATTTTAGACGTTTATTAGGCTAATTTAGGTAAGTACTGATGTATAGAGATGCACAATAATTTCTAGGAAGAGTATGTTAGGCTACGTGATGAGCGTGCGAGTGCTAGTGCACCGGCAGAAGGAGGGGTTGGTACATCGCATCCCTCTCTGCCTCAGTCGGAGGATGAGCTCTGGAAGACCGCAGTTGGTGGTCTTCAGAGGGGTACGTACTACGGTACGGGGTCCTACGGCGCATTTGTTGCGACGCATGCATCCAAGGCTCCCTCTTCCAGTACACATTCACAGCCGTCACAGGCCGAGTCGTCCCGAGTCGAGGAGACCATTGTCCGCCAGATTGCTGAGCTGTGCGACGATATGCTGAGCAGCCAGGGTCTCAGGCGCAAGGGGACGCTGCGTCGGTCACCGCACGCTTTGACGAGCTCGATCGCACAGTGCAACACGTACAGGGGACACAGGAGTCCATTCACGACACCATTACTAGGATAGCGGCTTACATGGAGCAATGCAGCGCCAGACTGTGAGCCCTAGAGGAGACACGGACGCACCCATCTCCAGCGGTTACACTACCTCCTTCTCCAGCGGTTGTATTGCCTTCTCCTTCATCGTCGTCGGTGGTTCTTACACCAGAGCAGTATGCTTCCCTTCTTTCCAGGAGCGGTGATGCTCCTCCTGACCAGCCGTAGTCGATATTTATATTGTTGAGTGATGGCCCATTGTTGGGTCTTTTATGTGGTTATACATATATTATTCTTGTGTAGACCATTATGTTTGACATTGTTGTTACAAATTTTCACATATCTGTGTTGATTGATGAGATTGTGTTTCAAACATGTTCGTGATTGTGTGTATATGTGTTGTTTGATACTGTGTTCGTGATACACACCGTCATTGTTGTAACAAATGGTGTAGGAGATGCTGCAAATGCTACAAATGCTGCAAATGCTGCAGGGGATGCTGCAAATGCTGTAATTTTTTTTATTTTTTGTAATATTAGCGACGTTCAGCGACTCTCAACGACGTCCAGCGACGAAGGTAACGTTGCTAAGTAAGTATAAGGCACGTCGCTAACTGTGATGAATACCGTCGCTGATCGTCACTAAACGTCGCTATGTAGGACGTCGCTAAACGTCGCTATATGTCGGTACTATAGCGACGTAGCAAAGTCGCAGAACGTCGCCATTTGGCTAAGCAGTTATAGAGCAGAACGGGGACCGATCTTTGGATGCAACCGGCACCTTGCCTGCGGCATTTCCAGTATAAAGAAAACTGGAGCACGGTAAAACCTAAATCGAGTAATCAACATCATGGCACACAGTCGATAAAGTGCACGAACATGAACAGCCAACTCGACGCATCTCAGTCTTTTGAAGGAGTTCGTCGTCAAAGCTTCTTCGAAGGAGGAGATCTGCAACCCACAGGGCAGCGTCTCGCCAAGGAGGAGGACCGGTCGAGTTTATCTCTATTCGGGAAGGAAAGTGAAACAAGAAACAAACTTCTCTTCATGGTGCTATTTATAGGCTAAGACAGATCAAACCTATGCACCAAGTGGTAACTTTCTCGAAGTCAGTGCAATGAACTTGCATTTATGGTGATGAATCTGCCCCTTCGAATTTAACATCAAAGAAGTCATTAACGCCTCGAAAAAGCCAACAAAGACTGACAAATGAGTATGCGCCACGCGACGGATGTGCTCGTCAGCACCATACGCCTCATACTAATCCACCCAGTGGAGCACAGAATGATGCATCCAGTGATGCACAGAGATGTGCCCACTCAGGCTCATCACCAATCAAGCATTTAATGCTATGTGACAAAGTTGGCAGCACGCTTCCTGATGACTGAATAGTTGACAGCTTTTACAGAAAATGAAGAGCCGCCAACGTCAACTTCGTATTACTTATTCTGTCGGTTACAGCTATGCCCCGCCATGTGGCCGACTGATCACTCGCATGCGCCTCCATAGCCATGCGCCCAAAGTTCTGCATGTGCCGCCTCAAAACCCATGCGCCCAACAACATCAGCTACGTGGCGTCCCTATATGCAAGCTCTCCAGGCGCATAACACATATGCACGCATAAGCAGATCATTTTTCTGCCTATAAATAGAAGGCGCATTCCCTTATTCAACCTCTCCACGGTTCATTCCCCACTTCCGAAATACTTCAACTGCGTCAACATCCAGAGCACTTACAAGAGTCTCAATCCTCTTTAAGTCACTGCCCGTTCCAGAGCAATCCAGACCTTCAGAGAGTTTGAGACCGTCGTCAGATCGTCAACGGAGTCAACGTATTACCACTCACTCCATCGCCACAGTTCCAAGATAAAAGTAAATGTATACTTCTAGGACTACATCTAAGTCCTACATTATACAATATTTTGTTTCTAATTAGATACAAAAGTTTAATACAAAAAAGTTTGTTCTTCTTGTTTTAATGTCAAATAAGCTGACGACTTTGCTGGAGATACTTTCTTCTCCAACAAGAAGATTATGTCACAAAATAATGACAGTAAGCTCGGCTCCTCCAACAAGACACTCATGGTGCGCCTTAATCAACAGGATTATGAGGAGTTATCTCTGAAGGCAGTACGAGTCCTTCGAAGCGGCTGCCAAAGCCGAAGAAGACCCACCAAGTCTGGGTGTGCAAAGGTAATGTGCCGAATGCCACCGCTGAAGGAGATGCGTCGCCTCAGACCTCTCTTCCTACTGACGTTTTTAGCAAACAAGATGTGACCACTGGTGCAGCACATCTGCCAGGGAAGCACAGCGTCGACGACAGCTGCTAACCTTCTTCTTTCCAGTCGAAGAAGATGCGTCGACGGAACTGGGGCGCATCCAATCTCCCGTGCATGAGCTCTGGTGTGCAGGAGAAAACTTCTATATTCGACAGAATCACTAGCTGTTATGGCGAGAAAGGATTGGATTCTGAGTACTATGCACCTTTATGGACTAGTACGAAGAAGTCCAATGCAACACAGGTCATGCACCCGAACATGCTATGCCAGCAGCAAACCAGAAATGTGCGCCAAAACTCATGCATCTAGCTGATGGTAAGCTATACAGAGTTGACTCGGGTGCCTTGGCACCTGCTACGAGTCGACTCTCGAAGTCCCCTTCCCACTTGGGCGTATCTTCTGCGTATGGAACCAAGTTGGGTGGGGCAAATTCTGCGAATTTGAACCCATGCGCCCACGTGGGCTGTGCGTATGAAGCGGGTTCAAGCCGTAATATATGTTGCTCTCCCACCAATGATCTAGGTGCATCTCATGTGCTAGAACTAGATCAGGGGGTGCAACGTTCATATAATCACCCCGACGCTTGGCCCTGGTATGCGCCTAAAAAGGGTGTGAATGCAAAACTTTTCCCTCATGATCTACGTAATGTGATCACTCACGGACGTGGATCGGGAGAGACAACCTCCACGCACGATGCGTCCCTCACAGGGCATCCTTGTTCATAGTCACCATCAATTGTTGCTATTGCAAAACAATAGCTGCACCAACAAGGCAGTATGTGTTCCAACGACTGCAACCAGCTGTACCTATCTGACATCGCCTCGAGAAAAGAGTGCCAATCGAAGACGAGACAGAACCTCCGGTCGCCTGGTGCTATATCATTTATAACTCCCATGCATCAGGAAGAAAGGCGACCTCCACCAACTCTTCGACCTCGGATGGCCTATCAAAAAGTTGATCGAAGAAGAACCAGGCAGTAACCCCGTCAATCAGGGTATTCCAGGGAATTCGATTGAGGATGAAAGCTCCAACAATGATACAATCTGAGGGTAGTCTGACCCCGACTATCCTCGATAACCCCTCATTCGAAGACGAGGGCATCCACCAAGGCACTAAAATCGAAGCAGCTGGGAGTAGCCAGTACGAAGTGTCAGAATAAGAAGCTCTTAGGCCAACCTTCCCACAAGAAAGTAAGGATGAAAGCGAAACAACAACCGATCCATCCACTTCTATCCACGTCATGCCCGTCTACATGGCGGGGGTGGCGACGAAGAAGAGATCGATACTTCAGCTCCGGATCTCGTTCGACGCACGGACACCTTGGAAGATGGCCTCAAGACCATCTCCTCCATCATGCAATCTTTGACCCAATTGATGTTTGAGATTTGGAATACTCTGACTTCTCAACCTTTGATAAGGGCGTTTGTATGTACTAACCTCGATCCTGGGTCTAACGGAGAGTCCAGTATACCCCCTCAATAGGTATCTTCTAGAATAGATCATCACACCGCCCCTCGGACATCAACTCCTTCAGGGACAGAGCTTCACACTTTACCTCTCTTACCTACCCCTAGCTCTACAAAGGAGATGGATAAGATGGTAAGGGATCTGCGCGATCACTTCGAAGGGCGAAACAAATAGGAGGAACGCCAGAAGCTCGAGATCCGGCAACCTTAGCCTCCTGAATGGAACAAAGTGGTTTATCCTCCCAAATGTAAACCACAAACACTGACGTATTCGATGGGAAGGAGTCTTCCAGCCGATATCTGACCTACTTCCACTCCATGACTGGACTTCTCCCGAAGGAAGACGTCCTGTTTACAAGTTTGTTCGTCGGGGCATTAAAGGGAGTCACCTACGGCTGGTACTACAGTCTTTCTGATAACTGCATATCCTCCTTCGACGACTTAACACATCTGTTCCTTGACCGATTCTACAATGAAAGAAAGGACATGATAATGTCATCTCTGATAGAAGTGTGCCAGATGGAGAAAGAAACTGTTCGAGCCTTCATCAAACACTTCCGTCAGGCATGCTTGAGATTACCAATTGGCATTCCAAAACATGTGTTGATCGACTCATGCCGCATGAACTTGACGCCAGTCATCAAACTCTGGCTCGACTCCGCCCAGCCTCCCGATTGGAGTTCGTTGATCATCACAGAGGAAGCTGCCGAGAAAAAGGTACGCAACGCACGGCTTCTGGGATTAGCTTCCCTGCGTTCGATGACAAGGGAAAATGCATCGCCACCAACAATAGTGGCCGCGAGCCCAAAGGAAAGCAGGCATTGACTGCCAATGCCTCAAAAAGCACACCAGAGCCCACTCATAAGCCACCGCCTGCACCAAGACTAAAGGAGGTTTACTCCTTCAACGATGAAGAAACCCTGCAACTTTTTGAAATGCTGAAACAGAACGACAAGATCAAGCTGCCTAATCCAAAGCATTCTGACGAGGTCGACAGGGTGGGCGACCCAAGGTACTATCACCACCATCGATTCGTCGAGCATTCGAGTCGAGACTGCTATATCTTAAAGAACTACATGCAATGCATGATCAATGTGAATGTTATCTCGCTCGATTATAAAAAGAAGACAGTCTCGGCCAATATGGTGTCACTCCAGTTTGGCACCTTGCCGCCTACTGAAGCTCAAGATGGCATCGTCCCCATCCCAAAGACGACAATGGAAGTGATCAACCTTCTTCCAACTTGTAACAATATGAGCGGACTAGTACCACTCACGACCTTTCGAGGAGAGATCATGTGGGTTCATCCAGATCTTACACCAGAACTGACTCAACCGAGGGTACATCCTACCTCTAAAGCCAAAGGTAAGAAGACCAAGTTTTGTCGAATGATGACTTCCTATCCTGAGGAAGCACTGCATGTACAAACACATTCACAGCAGAATGCTCATCAAGAGGAGGCTCTGGTAGAAGTGACGCCTCCCGTCACTACTACAGCTACCCAAGGGGAAGGTCCATCCCAACCGCTAGCAGCCGACCAATCTCGAAGAAAACACCATATGGGCTTTGGTTTGGAAGGATTCTAAACATTTCTTACTTTAAAGTTTTTGGATGTCGCTGTTTTATCCTGAACACCAAGGATAACTTGGGAAAGTTCGACTCCAAAGCAGATGACGGGATATTTCTCGTATATGCTGCTAAGAGTAAGGGATATAGAATTTTCAATAAAAGATCTATAATTGTTGAAGAAACTATTAATTTTACTTTTGATGAGTTAAATAGTCACAGATCTAGCGACAGTGATGATGAAGATATACACGCAAGGACTGAGAAGAGTTCTGTGAAAGATCTGACCTAAGATGCAAGAACTGAGAAAGGTTTTGTAAAAGATATGACCCAACAGTTCGAATCACTAAAATTCAAGACAGATCATCCAGAAACACTCATCATAGGTGATGTATCTAAAGGTGTAAGTACACGTTCATCTCTTAAAAATTCTAATATAGCAGCAAATGTAGCATTCATTTCTCAAATAGAACCTAAGAATGTAGATGATGCTTTTACTGATGAGTTTTGAATTTCTGCCATGCAAGAGGAACTTAATCAATTTGAGAGAAACCAAGTTTGGGAACTCGTTTCTAAACCTATTGGTCAATCGATAATTGGTACCAAATGGGTGTTCCAAAATAAACTCAGTGAAGATGGACAGGTTCTACGCAACAAAGCACGTCTAGTGGCACAAGGTTATAATCAAGAAGAAAGAATTGATTATGATGAGACCTATGCTCCTGTTGCTAGACTAGAAGCCATCCGCATATTTTGTGCATTCGCATGCTTTAATGATTTTAAATTATTTCAAATGGACGTGAAAAGTGCATTTTTAAACGGATTTTTAAAAGAGGATGTTTTTGCGAAACAACCCCTGGTTTTGAGGATTTTCAAAAACCTGATCACGTCTTCAAGCTTAAGAAAGCCCTTTATGGATTCAAACAAGGACCTCGTGCTTGGTATGAACGCCTAAGTGCCTTCTTACTTGATAATGGTTTTTCAAAAGGAAAAGTTGATACTACTTTATTTATCAAATCCTTGAATGATGATATCCTTTTTGTGCAAATTTATGTAGATGACATAATATTCGGTTCTACTAACGAAAAACTCTGTCAAGATTTTGCTAAGTGTATGCAGAGTGAATTTGAGATGAGTATGATGGGAGAGCTAAACTTCTTCCTAGGATTTCAAATCAAACAGCACTCAAAAGGAACATTCATCAACCAAGCTAAGTACACGAAGGACATACTGAAAAAGTACGACCTCGAGAATGTAAAGCCAATCGGGACTCCTATGGCTACATCTACAAAGCTTGATGCTGATGAAAGTGGCAAACCTGTCGATCAGCGTAAGTATCGAGGTATGATTGGTAGTTTATTATATTTAACTGCTAGTCGTCCTGATATTATGTTTAGTGTTTGTATTTGTGCACGTTATCAGGCAAATCCTAAGGAATCACATCTTAGTGCCGTTAAGCGTATCTTTCGATACCTTAAAGGAACTTCTACAGTCGGCTTATGGTATCCTAAAACCAAATCCTTTGATCTGATAGGTTACTCGGATGCGGATTTTGCGGGATGCAAAGTAGACCGTAAAAGTACCAGTAGCACATGTCATTTCCTAGGAAAGGCCTTAGTCTCTTGGTTTAGCAAGAAACAAAATTCTGTAGCATTATCAACAACTGAGGCTGAGTATATCGCCACAGGACGTTGTTGTGCTCAGATTTTGTGGATGAAACAAATCTTAGAAGACTACAATCTGTACTACACTAATGTTCCAATTTATTGTGACAACACTAGCACTATTAATATGACTAAGAACCCTATCTGTCATTCATGCACAAAGCACATAGAGATAAGACATCATTTTCTTCGTGATCATCAACAACACGGGGATATTTGCTTAGAATTTATTGATACAGATCATCAGCTAGCAGATATATTCACAAAACCATTGGCTGAAGACCGCTTTAACATAATGAGACGTGAGCTCGGTATACTTGAATTTTCAGATTCATAATGCAATATGGTAATTAAAATTAATTTCATGACTTGCAAATTTGGAATTTACTTAACAAAAATTATTTTTGGGTACAAACCTAAAAAGGGTATGTCTGTCACCACGACTACGGTCGAAGCGAAGCGGTACTTAAGAGTTCCCCGGTAAACCTCCGTTAGCTGGGACAACCCCTACAGTTAACCCATAAATAGAGTTCGTTATTAAATACTTGAGTCAAAAGTCATAAAAATTACTTTTAACCAACCAGAACTGCATTTATTGTCTCGGGAATGCAAGTGACCGAACTCGGGCCGAACTCTGACCGAGTTCGGACCGAATTCGGACCGAGTTCGGTCGGCGCTGTTATGGTTCCAGAAACGAACAGCCGGCCCTAGCTCCTTTATAAACCCCTCTTCCTCCAATCTTTTTCACTCACCAACTCGAGTTTCCTCCCTATTTCTCCTAGAAAGTTCGTCCTCCTCCATCCTAGCAAGGAATCCAAGAGATCTGGTGGGCGTCTCAAATTCTCATCTTCTACTTTTTTTCTCAAAAAGGTAATCTACTTCCTTTCCTTCAATTTCTTTCAATGGCTCCTAAGCGTCATAGATCATCTTCCCAAGGGGCCTCCTCCTCTTCGGATTATACCCCTGCTAGCCTTTTTAGTCCAGTACGACCAATGGATGCAGAAGACTATGACTCTACTTTATTTCCGGACAAAGAGTTTTCTGATCTTTGGTTCGATTCTTTTTCTGGTCGTAGGATTTGCAATGGAGCTTTTGTAAAATTTACAATATTTTCTGAATACGCTCCTACTTTTGACCACCTAGGATACCGAGATTTCTCCGAGGTATCAGAAAACATTTTTGACAATGCCGTCCGAATGTTTTACTGCAATTTGCAAGTAAAACCTAATGAAAATTTCTATTCTTGTGTTGCTGGGCAAGAACTAGAATTCTCTGCCACCAATATCAGTGAATTTTTCCATGTTCCTGATCTTGGTGATGCTTTGGTTGACATTACCCATGTCCAGTTCCCTGCTGATGTTACCCTAGCCTCTTTTAGGGAACTCATTTGTCATCCAAACCATGTTCCTCGTAAGGTTTTTTCCAAGAACTTGAACCAATCCTTTTATGAACTTCATCGAATGATTTTTTCTGTTCTTCTTCCAAAGAAAGGATCCACAGATGAAGTGACCTTCTTGGAGCTCTCTGCTCTCTATCATATTCATTTTGGCATTCCATTTTCTATCCCTAAGACCATGATGTCCTGGATGCTGAATTGCAGAAATACAGGAAGGAATCTGGTATATCCAATGCACTTGGCATCTATCTTTCGTCGTTTTGAGATTGACCTTCAGACATGTACATTCTCCTCTTCTCCTATCGAGCTTACCAGATCTCGACGGTTTCCTGCTCCACCTCTGCCTTCTGGAGCTCAGCATGCTCCAGCTGCTGACGCTGAGGTTCCTGATGCTCCTGCTCCTGCTCCATCCCCTGCCCCGGGATTTGATCCGACTTTTTACCAGCGCTTTGATGATTTTATTGCTTTATCTGCACAACGTCATCATAGTTATCTTGATTCGGAGTTCCGACATATTTCTCAGGCCCAGGTGCTGAGGAATGGGATAGCTGATCTCCACTACAGCCTAGCCCATGATTCGGTCCATCCAGTCACTATCCAGCCTCACCCAGGCTTTCTGGGTCCTCGGTTCACAGATGAGGTCTCCTTCCAGCACTTCGACCCCACTGCAGCCTACTTTCCTCCAGAGGCTCCTGGTGCTGACGACCCCACTATGTGACGTGGATTCAGTTTTTGGATAGTGTGATATTTGTTAGATGATGATCTTTAATGCTTTGATGTAGTTTTTTTTATATGTCTAAACTCACTAGTTAGACATTTTCTGATGGTTGTACTCAGCACTTATTAGTATGACATTTCTTTATTTTTAGCAATAGTATTATTATAGTCGTTGTGTTATGCTATGATTATGTCTCTTTTACTTCACTTTGTCTTTTGTTTCCTATTGTTGGATTCACACATTACGGGGGAGCCAAGTCATTTTACTATTTGACAAAGGGGAAGAAAAAGAGTACCATACCAAAAGCAAAAAGCAAAAGCATATCTACAAGTACAAATCGAAAAACAACTACTCCAATTTTTTTTTAGGTATACTTGTATTTTATTCTATTTTATCAAGATATATTTTGGTATAGACTCAAGTTTGTCAATTATCAAAATGGGGGAGATTGTTGGCCCATTCCATGGTCACACCCGATTTCGATAATCAACATGCACTTAAGTCAATACACAAAATATACAAAATGCTGCTAATCATTTCAGGATTTATGAAATCAATTTTAACGGACGTTGTACTGCATCAACAAAGCATCAACATCATCAAATCTGGAGATAACTCATTTTTCATTTTATTCTGTATTTTACATTTTTTTGAGTCTAGGATTTATTTTGTAAAATCAGTTTTGGTAATACTGGCTTTAGGTTATTTCAGTTTACTTTCTAAAAAGCCTACCCATTATTACTCATATTTCTTGTTACACTCTTTTTACAAAATATTCCAAAATACTTTCAAAAATAATTTGTGTTAAAATATTTCAAAAATCTCCTAACAGAACTAATAACCGAGTTCGGCCCGAGTTCGGACTGAACTCTGTCCGAGTTCGGTCGATTATATTCAAACTTCTGTTGCCTCCAAATCTGCGAGCAACTTCTCTTTGCGAGATATATGCATCCGAACTCTGCCCGAACTCTGTCCGAGTTCGATTTCAGAAAACACCTATAAATAGAGAAGAACTTTTCATTTCAAATCATTCATTCACTCTTTATCTTCTCTTCTCTACTATTCAAGTGTTTTCAAACGATCCAAGATTTTCAAATCATACCTATACACCACTTAGCCAAAAGCCAGTACTATCAGAGTTGATTTAGAGTCTTTTGGTATTCCAAGAGTTGTAAAGAGGTCGTTCCAAATCCAACAACTTTTCTTATTGTGGAGCTGGTCGTACGCTAGTCACCAAGCACGGTGTTGTGAAGCCGGTCGTGCGGTTGTCACCAAGCACGGTGTTGTAAGAGACTGCAAGCTCTCAGTTAAAGCTTGTGCCATAGTAGATTAACATCGAGCAAGAGTACTCGAGACTGGATTAGTCCTCTCAGAGGGATACCAGTATATATCGCTGTGTCGCTGAGTTTGAATTCTCTATCTCTTGCTGCATTATATTTATTGTCTCTTATTTTACTGCCATAGTTTTAAAGTTTAGTTTTAATTGGTGATTATTTTTCGCTGCACACACACACACTCTATTCACCCCCCTCTAGAGGTGCTCAACGGTCCTACAAAAAAGAGACTTTGGCTATTAATCTCAAAGGCAAAGAAGCTCTAGCTATCAAAGTAAGTCAGCCAACATCTACCCTAACATCACCACCACAAAGGGCACTATGTCCAAAAGAAGAATACTCTTTTGATGAAGATGATATCATGAGTATCTTTGATTGTCTGATCAAGAGCAATAACTTCAACTGCCAGAAGCAAAACGGCCAGAGGAAGTTGGTAAGACTGACCATCCTAAATATTGTGTTTATCACAGATTTATTCGACATCCAACTCGAGCATGCTATGTGCTCAAGGGTATAATTCAGGAGATGGTCAATTCCGGTGCAATCACTCTCCAACAAGACGAGAAAATTGTAACGGCTAACATCGTCTCACTACAGTTTAGAGATTTTCTGGCTCAACTTGTGTAGGACGACGTCATCCCCATCCCGAGAACTACTCTGGAGATTGTTAATCTTCCACCTGCACGAACTGATGGTCTTGTTCCTCTGTCTACTGATAAAAAGAAAATTATGTGGATCCATCCAGATTTAGTGGCTGACTTCGATCCCCTATCAAGTCTAAGAAGGCCACTAAATATAAATCATGTCACATGATTTCGTTGGGTGAATATTATCTTCCACCTCTAACTGCTACCTTCATATCGGCATTAGATAATCCTACTTCTTCTTCCCATGCTGAGACAACATTGTCAAAGTCAAAAGCCAAATATCAACCAGCTTTCCATCTGTATAATCAACAGTCTCGTAAACTAATGACGAAAATAGGATATGATCTACAAAAGGCCTCTGGTTTGAACCATGGAAAGGGATCTCCTGTACCTCTTTCTCTATGTCTTTCTCACAACCAATTTTGGATTAGTTTGGGTTACTAGACAAACTCTTCATCTTGCCAAAAGAAACCTTCTAGAAACAAGATCGAAGCAAAGAGTTGTAATATGGTGTCCTTCGAACCTGTATCCGAAGTAGAACCCTTAACTGGTACCAGGTCTGGAAAACCTTACCTAAGAGACTATTCAGAAGGTCAAGAAAACCCTACTCCAGCTCTGGAGGCTGCTCAAGCATCATCTTCTCCTGCTATCAATATTCCATCAATTTCATCACCCCTAGTAGAACCAACTCTTCCCAAATCGACGACAGCCGATAAAGGAAAACAGCCTGTCCGTTTTGATAAAGTATTGAAGAAGACTCCAACTTTGGGACTCGAGAAGCCATATAACTTTGATATACTGGCTCAACTGGCTAATATCCCGGCAAGATTGTCAATTTTTTAGCTACTATGTCTTTCGAAGGAAACTCGAGAAACGTTGAGTGAAGCTTTGATACAAGCTGATACTTGTCTAATATTCCTCAAGAAGCCAGAGGAAGAGCCTATAACATGCCTTTATTATCATAGTGTGATGGAACTGATACCCAACATCACCTTTACATAAGATGATATGCTATTGGAAGATAATCGTCATGACCGACCACTCTGCTTCATGGGATATGTCGATACCATGAAGGTTGATCACATTTTGATTGATCATGGGTCTACACTTAGCATTATGCCAAAGACCCTACTAGATGCATTAAAGATTTCTGTACACAATATTTCAACAACCATCACGACAATCTTAGGATTCAATTCTAGAAGAAGTGAACCTCTGGGAAAGATTCGTCTGAAGGTTCAAATAGGCAATCTTCGTACAAAGGTTACTTTCTACGTGATCGATAATCATGGCTCTTATAATGCTTTGATGGGAAGACCCTTTCTGCATTAGCATAACATTGTACCATCCACTCTACATCAATGCTTCAAATATGTAGATGTTAATGGAGAGGTTCAGAAGGAAGTAGCCGACCTAAATCCTTTCAGGGGCATTGAAGCATATTGTACTAACTCTCGAATGTACAAGGAAGAGTTCATGAAGGTTGTATTGGTGATGGATAGTGCGGAAGATCAGAAAGATACTTTAAAATATGTTATCATGATCCCCGTCAAAGGACGTACTACTCGTCCATATTCTTCTCAGACGTTGACTATACCTCTTTCCTCTCATAACAAACAGCCTCCTGCTATAGAAAGGGAACAAAAGAATATTACCCCTTCTGAGCCTCTGGTTATCGACCTTCGTCGTAACAAACCTTTACTTTCTCCTTCTCCTTCTCCTCCTCTGGTTATCAACCTTACTAAGCCTTCTATTAAGGCTAAGAATCCTCATTCTTCTCCTCTGGTTGTCAACCTTACTAAGACTTCTATTAAGGCTAAGAATCCTCCTTCTTCTTCTCTGGTTATCAACCTTACTAAGCCTTATATTAAGGCTAAGAATCATTTTGTAAATAATGATGTATAAATTAATAAATAGCATCTTCTTTACAGTATATTGATGTTTTTTATTATACACGATGTTATTTAAAAATATTAGATAACTTCGAACCACTTACCATAGGAGCAGTTCAAGCTTTCCAAGACGAAGAATTACTCGAACCAATACAGGACTCCTTCTTAGTTCCCTCCAAAAAGAAAGATAAACTTTCTATACTTTTTAGTAAAAGAACAGAACAGAAGATCATGTCCGATAGTGAAGAAGGAAATCACGATAACGGAAGACTTCAACTACGTCGTTATAGTCAACAATCAAGAGATATCATTCAAAAGATGGGCTATAATTTAAAGCTGGTCTCGATGGCGGTAAAGGAAGGAAAACTCTTATTCGTATTCCTGCTCCAAAAAGAAAATTACAACAATACTACAGCAAAATAAAGTGGGGACTGGGTTATACTTCGCCAATACTGACTCCA
Organism: Iris pallida; assembly: GCA_029216955.1. Taxonomy (NCBI): domain Eukaryota; kingdom Viridiplantae; phylum Streptophyta; class Magnoliopsida; order Asparagales; family Iridaceae; genus Iris; species Iris pallida. The sequence continues at coordinate 169,100 of JANAVB010030361.1, read as the reverse complement.
GAAGCTTCTGAATTTGAAAAAGAAGAATGATCTAACTCTTTTGATTCTGTTTCATAGGATTCAGACACCAGTATAGGGTACGTCCATCGAGTGACTCTATCTTCCAATACGGTAACTGCCGAATTCTCGGAAGACGATGAAGATTTTGCTGAAGTCTCTGAATCTGATCCTTGGGCACAAAGGATGGATACACAATAGGAGCTTTGTTTTGAGCAACATGAGACACCTACCGAAGATCAGTTGGTTCAAGTCAATATTGGAGATGAAACTTCTCCAAAACTAATATTTGTCAGCAAAAGCCTCCCTGAAGCAGATAAACAAGAACTGATCCAACTTATTAGGGAATACATTGAAGTATTCGCTTGGAGCTTGTAGAAGCATGGAAAAGAATAAAGAAAGGATCATGCGGCCAAGGATCCCCATGCGGCTCAGGGGTCCATGCGGCTCACGCGTCTATGCGGCTCGGATAGACCCAGAGCCACGTGGCCTTCAACAGCTTCTCCCTTCATCTTTGGCTGCATTTAATATCCTGACGGCTACAGCTCTGACAAATGACAGCTCTGACATAAAGGCGCAATAATACCGACATAAAGGCGTGTTTCTAGGAAAGAGGAGAAAATCTTTTCACAGCTGGCTGAATCCACCGAGTCCCGAGGCATGCGGCTGCTGTATTTATGCGGCCACCCACTTTATGCGGCCACCCCCTTCATGCGGCCACCCATCTTCATGCGGCTGCATCCTTTATGCGGGCGCCCGTCAGCATGCGACTGCCTATCCTCATGCGGCTGTCCATCTTCATGCGGCTGTTCATCCCCATGCGGCTGCCCATCTTCATGCGGCCGTTCATCCTCATGCGGCCCACTCATATGCGGCTCTGCCAAGATGACCCAATGGAGGACACGTGGCACTTGTCACGTCGATTGAGACACGTGGCAGTCTTATCTTCCTGGAATTATGGGCGCTAACAAATCCTAACAAAATCAGATTTGTTGCAATCACCATAATTGCCCAGATCAAGTCAAATCGAGGAAATTGGACACGTGGCAAGCCATCACAAGTCGCAAATATTCATGACAATCGACATTAATTGTCCACAGAGATTTGATGCAATCTACATTAATTACCTAGATTTGCTACAATCAGAATGAAGGGCCCAGATTATTTGGTCCTTAACCGCCGACATATCAAGGAGGCGATCATTGCAAACCCTAATGATTGCATCCCACTCCTGTAAATAACAAGGTGCCATTCCCTTGCCGGAAGGACTTTTTTTTGGGGAGAAGAGCACCAGAGCACCTGAAGAGACTAAAAGAGAGAGAGAGCAAGGAGAGCATTTTTTCATTAACGCCAAGCAGATCTTCCTCGGAGCCAAGGCTGCATCCGATCGTCCAAGGAGTAAGGCAGAGCTGTCGTCGCTTTCCCGAGCCTCTACCGTCACCCCCCCCCCCAGAATCTAAAATAAACAATTGTACTTAGATTGTTGTACCTAGGTTTTCGTCCCTAGGCTTTTTTTGTACAAGAGAGTTTGTATTGTAAAGTAAAAGTCCAGTCCTCCGATAATTGTTCTGTTCTTCTATATTTTATGGCAAACACGATGGCAACTCTGCTGGGGATAAACTTCTCCATGGCTGAGGAGTTGGTGACACAATCGGATGCAGCCAAACTTGTCTCCACACAACAGAAGATGGTCGTCCTCTTCGACCAACAGGCGTTTGAAGAAATGCTCTCCGAAGGAAGCGCTGGCCCGGTCCAGAAGCGATCCCGCACAAAGAAGGCTCGCAGGGAGTGGAGGCCAAAGTCATTCGCTCCTCTCCAAGCTCTGGACGGAGTACCCTATGATGCCCAAGACGGCGAAGGCAACTCTCATACGGCCCCACTTCAGGCCATAGAGGACTCTGCTGTCCCCAAGTCCGGCAGAGGAAAGCACTACGATGCTGGACTTGCAGGGGCAAAGAGTGATTCTATGTGCTACAGGAAGAAACCGAACAAAGGCACTAGCCGCAAAATGAAGACTCATGCGGCCAAGATTGCCAGCCGCATGAATGATGTCCATGTGGCCGAAACTGCCAGCCAAATACATAACACTCATGCGGCCAGGATTTCCACCCGCATGGAGAAGACCTATGCGACTGAGACTTCCAACTGCATAAAGAAAGCCCATACGGCTACGACTGCTAGCCGTATGAAGATTATTGATTCCAGCCGTATGTCACGTGCTCCACGCGGCTCAGTCTTCGACCGCCTCTCCTATGGTCCTGATCTCTCGTGCTCCCAAGAAGACATGTCTGATTCTCTCCAGCACCACTTAGACTTTTCCTATTATGTGCCCCCACGTACTAGAGTAAAGAAGTCTAGGGCAGCACGAGCTTGGCAAGCTCAGTCCGCTGACCCGACCTCTGACCATCCGAGCGTTCCACATACTGTTATGCGGGCCTCTGATGGAAAGTTGTACAGAACCACTCAAGTCCAGCCCCCGGCGGCAAACGGACAGAGAGGTTCCCAAAAGTCTCCCAAAATCCAGGGAGCAAATATGGTCGCTTCAGGCCCGTCTGACTTGCGTGAGGCTATCCTCCACAAGCGCAAGGAAAGAGAGGGGGCCTCGGGGTGCAAAGAGTCCTCCCACGGACGTTACTGCACCCAGGTCATCGTCAACTGCTGTTGCAATAACAGGACGGTACGAGAAGACCGACAGTCCGTCTTCCAAAGACTACAACAACCATATTCAGAGGATGAGGCACCTCCCGTCGTCTCCTACAACTCTGCTCAGAAAATCCTCGCCGATGGGAGAGAGAAGAAGGCAAACATTTACAGCCTGAAGATTTCAACCACTATGACTAAGAGACTGTCGTCTAAGCGGTTGCCCACCACCGGAGTTTTCCAAGGTACCCGTTCAAAGACGAAATCTGCTTCAATGGGAGATTTATCGTCCACGTCTCTGGGGGATGCTGGAACTGGGGGTAGCACTCCTCCGAACCTCCACGACAATCCGATGTTCCAAGAAGACGAGCTGGAGGAAACAACTCTCCCATCAGATACAGCAAATCCCGACGTCCTCGATGACGTCCACAATTCCCAAGACGAGGCAAACTCCGAAGCTGGGGGTACTCTTCCTTCTGAGTCCGAACTAGAGGAAGACATCCCCACATACCCCGATGACTTCTCGTTACGGGGGTATGATTCGGAGTATACGTCATCCACCGTCCCTTCTACTTCTATTCATGTCAGGACGACAATCATGACAAACGATGAACAGGATAGTCCCAGTGATCGCCAACGCATCGACACTCTGGAGACCATACTGCACACTTTGGTCAAATTCGTAGACGAGATCAAAGCAGCCCTCCCTACTCTGCAAGGAGGGATGCTTGGCCAAACAAACTTTGGTCCTGCGGTCAATGCGGACTCAAATTCAGCGGCACCAAACCCGGGCAATAATCCTCCTGAAACGTCGGCTCCCACCGCCGCGGATGAGGCCAGAGAAGCAAGAAGAGAGGTCCAGGAGCTCCGAGCCATGTTTCACGCCCGAAAAAAACTGCTAAGACCTCAGGATACGACAACCGTATCCCGCTGCGTGGAGAGACGTCCCCTTCCCACCAAAGTATAAACCATTCCACATCAATCCATATGATGGCAAGACCTCCGCAAGTCAGTACATCACTTACTTCGAGGTCACCACCGACCATCTACCCTATGATGATGCCATCCTTACACGATTATTCATCGGGGCATTGGAGGGGGTCACCTTCGACTGGTACCGTAACTTGCCAGACAACTGCATCCACTCCTTCGCCAGCTTCAAGCGCATGTTTTTGGAGAGATTCTACGAAGTAGGACAGGACATCACAATGTCCACCCTCATGGACGTCGTTCATGGGGAGAAAGAGCTGACAAGGAACTATATTGAGCGGTTTCGCCAAACTGCCATGAAGTTGTCGTCCGGTAATCCAGATTCCTCCTTAATTGAAATTTGCCAAAAGAGGCTGCTTCCAACAATCAGCCTCTGGATGGATGAAAGTCAATTTAAGGACTGGAAGACGTTTATCATCAGTGCCACTAGCGCCGAAGAACGGTTGAAGAAGGCTCGCCAACTTGGATTGCACATCTCAGAGGGAGAGGACAGGGGCAGGCGTCCTAATGCCAACAACAACAATGGTGGTAACTCCTCCAAAAATCGAGACAACAAGGGTAAGCAGGCTATGGTGGCCGACACAGCACAGAAACCTGAGTCAAAACCGGCAGACGAACAATGGCCGTAATTCACCTACTCCTTTGAAGACGGCCACGTCAAGCCCATCTTGGACATGCTCATACAAGGAGACAAAATTCAGCTCCCTCCACCAAGACGGGAACCTCGACCGGCAGAAATGGAGAGCCCAAAGTACTGCCATTACCACCGCTACATCCACCATGCTATACACGACTGCTACCAACTGAAACGATACATCCAACATCTCATCGATTCGAACGCTCTGTCCATTGATTTCGAAGAGGTAACCATGGCAGTCAATATAGTGTCAGTACAATTTGGCAGCTTCCCTCCAACGGAAACTCACGACGGTGTGGTACACATCCCTCTGGCGACAATGGAGATTGCTAATCTTCTACCTCCTCGGGATCAGGCTGCTGGTCTAGTGCCTCTCACCACATCACGAGGGGAGGTCATGTGGGTCCATCCGGACCTGGTACTCGAGGTGACTCAATCCACACCACCTTCCATTCGCAAGAAGAAGAGTGGAAAAGTCAGATCCTGCCGCACAATCTCGGCAGATGTCGAAGAAGTCACGACTGTCGTCACTCGGTTTGGGGCACAATCCCAACCTGTGGCTGATAACTCAGCTGAAGATCATCAGCCAGCTACCGCTGACACTCCAGGACCTTCTCAGCCTCCGACGACCGACAAGCCTAGGCCAAAGGAGACTCGATTTGACAAATCCCTCCAAAAAAAGGCACCTTAGGGGTTGGAGAGGCCCTAAAACTTTGACATCTTGGCGCAATTGGCCAACACACCGGCTAAATTATCATTATACGAGATCCTGAGACTCTCAAAGGATGTTCGCACAGCTTTGAGCGATGCACTCCAAAATGCCGACGCCTATCTGGCTCAAGTCAACCTCACAGGAGAGAGCCCGCCTGCAAATCTCCTAGACAGTGCTTGCACAGGAGTGATACCAACATTGTTTTCACTCCGCAAAATATGCTCATTAAGACCAACCTGCACGATCGTCCGTTATACTACACTGGATACATCGGTGACGTAAAGGTGGATCGGATGCACATTGATCCTGGTTCTTCCATAAGCATCATCCCGAAGGGTCTGTTACATCATCTCCGCATTTCTATGCATCGCCTGACGCCAACAAGCGCTGCCATCAGCGGTTTCAATTCGGGCAGAAGCTACCCGATCGGAAAGATTCGCTTGAAGTACCAAATTGGTGATCTCCAGTCAGAAGTAACCTGTTATGTCATAGATGCGGACACTTCCTACAACATCCTCTTTGGGCGCCCTTGGATACACGATTATATGATTGTGCCTTCCACGCTGCACCAGTGCTTCAAGTATGTCGACAAACACGGCTTCGTGAGGACAGAATTTGCCGACATCGATCCCTTCAAAGGGATCGAATCCTATTACTCAGACTCCTGCCTATACGAGAAGTCGAAGAGGCACCTAGATAAAGATGTACAAGCTCGAACTGAGACGGCCCCAGGATCAGAAGAACCTCTGATGATCCACCTTCAAGCTCGCAAACCTGGCAAGTTCGTACCCCTTACGGCCGCTCTGCGTAAGGACGCAATCAGCCTCTCAGCACAAGAAGGGCAAATGATAATCCGGCTGCCAAGGTTCGGCAAAGCGCCAAGACCCACAACAGAGCCACTGACTATCAGATTGCCTAGAGCCGGTCAGCAACAAACGGAGAAGCTCAATCCCTCCGACAAACCAATGACGATACGTCTTCCCAAGAAGAATCGTCACCTCGATGCAAAGTCTGGGGCTTCTAGCGAGCTAACAACTTCTCGCCCAGTATCGGGTACCAAACTGGGGGTCGCTAGTTTGCCAACGACTCCACGTTCTGCTCCACCGACAGAACCCCTGACAATCAAGCTGCCCAAGTCATCCTCTCGGTCTTCATTTATACAGGGGGTGGCCGAAGAAGAACCGGAACTAGCCAAGTATGTGGCTGCCCACACTGATGTTCCCTCCGCAGATGATGTAATCCCGCTAGAAATGATACCTTACTTTATCAATAAAGGGCTATCTTTGAACTACCTCGAGCTTAATAAGCTTTGTACAATATATGTTATGGAACACGGTATAGGCACTCACCTACACACACAGGTGACAAATGTTTACACCACAAACCAGCTTACTCCAGTGGAAGTCGCTTACCGCATAATCAAGGGAGGGGACCATCCAATCATCTTCGGCCGAAAGGATGACCCACAGCCCTTCACCATAGAGAAGGTCGATCTCGAATCAGATGCCAGAAGACTGCCTCTTTATCTGTATAGCCCCCAATCCAAATATCTCATACAAAAACAGGGGTATGATCTGGAGACTACGCCAGGCTTGAACTACGGCACTGGTCGACGATTACCTTTAAAGCCACCAGTCCCAGCTGGCAAACCATGGGACTACTACAGCAAGACACGATATAGATTAGGGTACATTACGCTCGCAATGACCCCTAAAAGTTCAGACGAGGAATGCGACTGGCATTCACATTCAACCGGGTCACCAACTTCTGATTCGGATGCCAGCATCGGAGAAGTATTCAGACAAGTCCTTTCAGTCAATATGGCATTTGCCGACGCTTACGAAGAAGATGAAGACATTCCTGAAATCTTCGAATTAGAGCCGTGGGCCGAACAGCTGGATGCACAATAGGAAAAGCGGTTCGAACAGAGAGAACCTCCTACTGAAGATGAGGTTATACAGGTTGACCTCGGCAATGAATCTTCTCTAAAACCAATCTTCGTCAGTAAAAGCCTGACAGACAAAGAACGAGAATCGCTACTGGAACTAGTCAAAGAATACATTGATGTGTTTGCCTGGAGCTATGAAGACATGCCAGGACTAAACCCCGAGGTTGCCCTTCACAAGCTCAACATTCGGCCAGATGCAAAGCCGGTCAAACAACAACAGCGACGCTTCCGCCCGGGCATCATGGATGCGATCGAAGCCGAAGTCAACAAACTGATAGCCAGCGGCTTCATTCATGAGGAACAACATCCAGACTGGGTCGCCAACATAGTTCTGGTCCTCAAGAAGAATGAAAAAATTCGAATCTGCATCGACTTTCACAATCTGAACGAGGCATGTCCCAAAGATGAATTCTCTCTCCCTATCACAGACATTATGATCGACAACACATGCGGCTTCGAACGCATGTCATTCATGGATGGCTTCTCGAGGTACAACCAAATCAAGATGGCTCCTGACGACAAGAAGCATACGTCATTCCGAACACCGATTGGCACATACTGTTACACAGTCATGCCTTTCGGTTTAAAGAATGCTGGCGCCACATATCAAAGAGCCATGAGTATCATCTTCAGAGACCACTTGCACAAGACTGTGGAATGCTACGTCGATGACATCGCCGTCAAGAGTCGCTATAAGGGAGACCATCTACAGGATCTGAGGACGGTATTCAACCTGATACGAGTGCACAACCTGAAGATGAATCCCACAAAATCCTTATTGGGCATATCCAGCAAAAAATTCCTGGGTTTTATTATTACTACCTAGGGAATTCATGTAGATCCAGAGAAGACGAAGGAAATTATGGAGATGGGTCCCCCGAGAAATCTTTGCGAACTCAGAGGCCTTCAAAGGAGGCTAGCTTACATCAGAAGGTTCATTTCTAACCTCTCCGGGCGATGTCGGCTATTCACCCATCTCATGAAGAAAGGCGTCTCGTTCGTAAGGGATGAAGAATGCCAACGTTCCTTCGACAGCATCAAAGAATACTTGTCGAACCTACCAGTCCTGGTGGCCCATGTTGCTAGGAAACTATTCTTGCTATATGTACGAGCAATAGAGCATTCCCTCGGTGCTCTGCTGGCACAAAATAACGATGCGGGCCATGAACAAGCTATATATTACCACAGCCGAATGATGATTGGGCCAGAGCACCGATATACCGCCGTGGAGAAGGAATGCCTCGTCCTGGTGTTCGCCATTCAAAAGACGCGATACTATGTCATAGGACAAACCATACATGTGATCTCACAAGTCAACCCTCTCAGGGTCCTCATGACTAAACCAGGGGCACTCAGCTCCCGCCTTGCCACATGGGCAATATTGCTGTCCCCCTATTATATGATCTTCGTCCCGCAAAAGGCTGATAAAGGTCAAGCTCTAGCAGACTTTTTAGCAGCCCACCCAGGCTCGGAGTCGTCCAGAATATATAAAAGAATCCCAGATGAGGTTGCCGACTCGTATGCAACCTCTCATGATGATATATGGCGAATGTTCTTCGATGGCGCCTCAAGAACCGGACCTAAGGGCAACATCATCATCGGAGTCGGGGTGGTGATGGTTTCTCCTTTCGGGTTGGTGATCAATCGCGCTTACTCCCTCACAGAGCCCTGTTCAAACAATGTGGCCAAGTACAACGCTTTGGTCATTGGCCTCCAACTTGCAAGAGAGCTGGGGGTAGAATATCTTGAAGCATACGGCGATTTGCAGTTAATCGTCAATCAGATCTGGGGTTCATACGAAGTCCGCCATGAAGACATGATCCCCTATCACCAAATAGCGATCAATATTATTTTGTCATTTGAGGGATTCTTCATCGAACACGTTCCCAGACTCCAAAATATCGAAGCCGATGCCTTAGCTGGCCTTGCCGCTTCCTTAGCGGTTCCAAAATATGTTCATCAATCGGTGGATGTGATAGGCTATGAACTGGTATGTCCCAAGAACAATGTTCAATTTGTGGCGAGTTATTCTACTCAGACGATCGACAAAGCACAAGACTGGAGACAACCATTCATTGATTTCGTAGTCTACGATATTCTGCCAGAGGACCCAAAGGAAGCCACCTCTATCAAAAGGCATTCTCTCAGATTCTTCTACGATACAGAGACGAAGATGCTGTATCGCTGATCCTACGATGGATTATTTCTGTGATGTCTGTCAAACACAGAAGCCAAAGAAGCCGTACGCGAAGCTCATGACGGTGTCTGCAGGGCCCATCAGCCTGGCCTAAAATTGCAAGACCGTCTTCGCCGAATGGGCTACTACTGGCCCACGATGGTGGCAGATGCGATAGACTATGCAAAAAAATACAAAGCCTGCCAAGTCCATGCAGACTTTATCCACCAACCATCCGAATTTCTACATCCGACAGTGGCATCCTGGCCATTCGAAGCATGGGGAATGGATATCATCGGTCCGATTGTTCTACCTGTCACTACCATATTTCCAGTTTGAGGGTATTTTTGTCATTTTTGGGGTTATTTAAATTTATTAGAATTTATTAGAATTTATGGGAATTTTTAGAAATTATTTTGGAATTGTTTGAATGAAGGTTGACTAGGTTGACTTTGACTAGCTTTGACTTTGTGACCTAACCCTAGTTGAGTTTAGACTTGGTTAGATTGAGACCCTAGGTTAAGTTAAGTTAACCATACTCTAGCTATTAGAATCAATTAGGAATATAGAGTAGAATAGAAGACATTAGACACAAGTCATGATTTATGATTAAACATTGATTAATGACTAGCCAATCCATTAGCCATGTGAACCTAGCCCTAACCCAATCCCTAGTTGGCCGGCCACTTAACCTAGTCCTAGGGAATCCCCCCTATAAATATTTTCCTAGAAATTAGGGCTAGCCTCTTAGCAAGAACAGAGCTTTGGAAAGAGGTGAGTTTCCATCTTCACAAATCCCTAGAAATTCTATTTTAGCTTCATTTTCCCTCAAACAAATTGCAATGGGTTTTAAATGAGGTGTTCTTGCTGTTGTTATTTATTTTTCTCAGATTCTTACCAATTTGGAGAAGTTTGCTAGCAAGAGGAACCCCCCCATTTGAGGCATTTCTTGCATTTAGTCACCTATAGGTAAATCAATGTAAACTCCATTAAATTTCTAGTTTCTTTGCATATTTGGAAAGCCCTAGGTCTACCCTAACTGTAGGTATGCCTAGACCTAGGTTTTGTGTCCATTTTATGTCCTAAATGGACACGTATCAGTCCCTCTCTCTAAATGTTTGATGAAATGCCCCAATGGGCATTTCGATCTAATTTTTAGAAACTAAATGAATAGGAAATTTCTTTTTGATGTTGCTTATCAATTTCTTTTGGTCTGGGAGTGACACTGTGTTGTGTCGGATTTGACACTTGCACACGCGGGTGCACGCGTGCGTGCAGGCTGTGCACGCTGTCCTGCTGTTCGGGGGTTGTACCGGACACGACACGCGGCCACTGGATACGAGGTTCGACACACCCCATGGGGCAGTAACTGACACGCCACATGTCAAGTCTCAGGGGCCCACGTGGCGTGTCGAGGGAGTAATCCTCATTGCACTGGGTTTGGACTGACAGTCCAGTCGAGTTTATTCGACACTGATACGCTGTTCGTATCTCCTCTGGACACGTCAAGGACACGATTCAAGGTACCCTAGTCCTAGACCTAGACACACTCGACACTGGGACATGAGCACAGGGTCTGTGTCGTGTCGTGTCACGTGCACGAGCTCAATGAACACGTATACGACACTATTTTTCCTACACTGTCCAGTTTATATTCCTGTGTTTAAATTCCCATTTTAATTAGTTTAATTCATGATTTTATTTGCTAATTAGATCCTAAGTATATTGTATAAACTATATTAGATTGGAGTTTCATATTAGAATTGGTTTTATATGGGTAACTGGATTCGAATTTGGGATTTCTGTGTATTTTCTGATACCTTTATGATACACTGTTCTTTCCCGAAATTCCTAACCTTAATCCCAGTTTTAATGTTGTTCTTACTACTAATTACCCCCTACAGGTTTCGTAATTCCTATTTGGCTTAGTTTTACAATTCAATTGGTTTTGTTGTATGTGAATGAAATTTGGGCAATTGTGTTGGATTCAAACGATTTGGGACTGTATGGATCTCCTTTCCATTTCAAACTATAACTGAGCAGTTTCCCTAATAAACTGAAATTGATGTTGTTTGGTTATTTTCAGAAAGATGAAACCTGGGTTTTGTTCAACCTGAGATTGATTTGGGTTGTTGTGTGTTGATAGTTTGATTTTGTCAATTGATTAGAATTCCTATAACTGAGGGTTATATGAGTGTTTGAAATTTCATTATTGAACTGTCAAGATAATTGGCTTTCCTTTTCTGAACACTATTTTCCAGCTCAATGCTCACTGTTTTGCAGTCCATATTGGACTGTACACATACACACATACTGTTGCAGACATGCCCTCCCATTCATTCCTGTCACACTGATGTCATTCCTGTGCACACCCTCACTGTCCAGTTTACACACTGTTTTCCACAGCACCCTCTCTCATACACACACCCTCACACTCATTGTTAGACACACACATTGTTCCTCTCATTTACACACACATACACACTATCAAGCACTCTCTCACACACTGTTTTCCTCACAGTTTACACACACACACACATGCACTCTCTATATGCATATGCATAATATGTATATAGTGCATTGAGCCTATATATATATATATATATATATATATATATATATATATATATATATATATAAAATATATATATATATATAAATATAAAATATACATACATATTTATATATATATATATATATATATATATATATATATATATATATATATATATATATATATATATATATATATATATATATAAATATGTATGTATATTTTATATATATATATATATATATATATATATATATATATATATATATATATATATATATATATATATATATATTTATATATATATATTTATATATATATATATATATTAAAAAAAAAAAAATATATATATATATATATATATATATATATATATATATATATATATATATATATATATATATATATATAAATATATATATATATATATATATATAAAAAAAAAATATATATATATATATATATCCTTGTGATGCATACATTAGGTAGCATATAGCCTATAGCTATGGCTCATTGCCTAAGGGAATGTTTGAATGCCAACTAACATGTGAAGTTGGCTTGGATAGCTTTATAGTGTTGTGTACTAGCTAGTGTAGGTTGAGTGACCTAGTATAGACTAATGTAGACTAGTATAGGCTAGTTTGACCTAATTTAGACTTGTTTGACCTAGTTTGACCATAGTTGACCTAGATTTGACTTTTAGGGTTGACCAGAGTTGACCAAGAGTTGACTTTGGCCTAGATTAACCTAGATTCATCTAGAAGGCATTGAATTGCATATTGTTATCATTTTAGACTTGTTGTGACTTGTGCTGTTTTGATTAGGAGCCATACACCTCTCCTCGGACAGTACATTTCATCCGGACACTCAGATACCAGGCGAGTACATTCTCTGATCATTTCATATCCTGTTTAGAATTATTTTTCTGCTTTAAATTACTTTACTTGTTACTGTCACGTTGGTCACGCAGATTGGTACTATATGGATCCCTTCTTGAGATGTTATCCTTAGGGAGCATCGGGTACTACATGTTTTGTGTGTTTCTCTTACATGGCGTATCACTATGCTTCATTGGTTCATTGATCACTTGTGACATATACTCTTATGATCACAGAGTCTCCTTGAATCCTTATCCCATTTACTGGGTATCCTAGAATCTCCTACAATCCCCATTTATGGGACATCCATGTATCACCCTTCAGGGGCCTTTGCATGGAATCACAACATAACCTGCTTGGATCCTTGTGTATTGATTAGGGGTACGGGGGAGTAGATGTAGACATGTGAATAATACCCAAGTAGTATCTCATCAAAATCTTTCCATATTGTCTCATCAGAATCTCCTATGCCATTTACATGTCTATATTGTACTCTGACTCACTAGCCACTGTTAGCCTCTATTTATAGTAGATATTTCTATTACAGCTCTCTATGTTTACATACAGCATTTCCTTCAGTACCTGTATCTTACTTTACTGCATGATTATATTTTCTAACCTGCTATGAATTGTTGAGATGTACTGTGCTCGCTCCTGTCCTGACTGGACCTGTTAAAAATATTACAGAGGACGAGGAGGAGGCCTGTGTGGATACCTTCTATGGGGCAGCCCTAGACGACACTTGTGAGCTGGACTCTCAGGAGGACCCAGCTCTTGCTGAGGATATTACCCCTATTGCCTAGACTAGCTTAGTTAGGCCTTATCTTATTTTATGTTATCTTGAGATTGTTTAGCTAGACTTTATTTCTGTTCAGAGACTGTTTTATCATCTGTATTTTCAGTAGCTGAGATTTGTACTCAGGGTATTTGCTGGGATATTATCTTAGACTGTTTTATCATCTGTATTTTCTTGAGTTCTATATCATATCGTGCTATCTCTTCCTTAGTTGTGATTGAGTTCATTTACTGCTATGTCACCCCCATTCGGGGAGTATAAACTGTTTAGAGTTATACTGTTAGATGTTGTGACCTAGGACAGCGTTCTATCGCCGATACTGTAGCATAGGTTGGACGTACCCACGTCTCGTGCCCTTACTCTAGGGTGCGGGTCGTGACACGTTTTTAGTGGTGGCCCATGTAGGTCTGCACTAGAAGTGTAGTGGTATTCGAACTAGAGTATCACTACAGCCTGCAGTAGTATATAGGACATAAATTTTTAAGTTACTCAATCACATTAGGAAAAATTCTTTTTATTGCCATCTAAATCCTTATTGTCAGCTGATCCTTTTGAATTTTAATTGTCCGCCTTTGTTATATCGCTTCTTTCTCAGAAATTGATACTCTTATTTGGTCTATTTTCAGGATGGTAGAGACTCGGTCGCAGCGTACCATTCATGGGGATGCTATAGAGGGATCTGCTACCTCTCAGCCAGTTCAGCAGAGACAGGAGACTGCAGCTCCTGCCACCTCTGTTCGTATTGAGGCTCCAGCAGCAGCAGTAGAGGGTATGCCTCCACCAGCTCTGAGGCAGGACCCAGTCATCGCAGAGGAGCCCTTACAGCAGCCGCCGCCTACAGGATACGTAGATACGGCACAGATGTTTGCATATTTCCAGCAGTTCATGGACCGACATCAGGCTCGACAGGACAGGGGCATGGAGCTGGCCCTTACGACGGTTGCAGCTCGACCAGTGGTCCATCAGTCGAGGACACCGGAGATAGATCAGTTCCAGAAGATGAGCCCCAGAGACTTTCTGGGGATAGAAGGAATTCTATATGCCAATGAGTGGATCGAGCATATAGAGGAGATCTTTCGCCTGGCCCGGATACCAGCAGATCTCCAGATTGAGGCCGCAGCTAGCCGGATGCGCTCGCACCTGGTGTCAGTCGGACCCAGGGTGGGGGTAGCTGGGCAGACTTGGGAGCAGTTCAAGGGCTTCTTCAAGAAGAAGTTCTTTCCAGATTCAGCACTCAGAGCCTTAGAGTCACAGTTCGAGAGCCTAGTCCAGGGGAGCCTTTCAGTGGAGGAGTACGCTGGGGAGTTCGGCCGCCTCGGCAGGTTCGTAGAGGGCTTAAGCGAGACGGCGAAGGCCCAGAGGTTCCGAAAGGGTCTGGTCAAGGAGGTCAAGTCCCTGACTAAGGGCAACAGGGATGCCACATTCGAGGAGATCTTGATGGGAGCCGTGTTGGCAGAGGATGATCTTGAGCTTAGGCTCAAGAGGGGGCGAGACCCAGTTGGGGGAAGCAGCAGCGGAGGCCAGGCAAAGAGGCCCTATTTTCAGCCCCAGCAGCCGAGGCAGTTCCAGCCGCAGCCGATCCAGAAGAGGCCAGTTTACCAGCTGCAGCAGCCGAGACAGCACCAGCAGGGTCAGAGATAGGGTGTTACTTGTGCCTACTGCAAGAAGCCTGGGCACGTCTTCAATGAGTGCCGGAAGAGGCTGGGCCAGTGCCTGGTGTGTGGTTCAGCAGACCACCAGATGAGGGAGTGCCGCATAGCACGAGCAGCCCAGGGAGGAGGAACCAGGGCTCCAGCAGGCCAGCAGAGGGGACCAGCCCTGCCGATGCAGCAGCAGAGGTTCGTCCAGCACCAACAGCAGGCCAGGGGAGGCCAACAGGGGCGAGGATTCACCATGGCAGCAGAGGATGTAGAGGCTATCGGAGAGCTGATCGCAGGTTCGATTCTTCTCGACTCTAGTCCAGCTTTTACATTATTCGATTCCGGTGCTTCGCATACCTTCATATCAGTATCTTTTGCGATTAGACACGATATCGTAGCTGAATCGTTGCCTAGGACTTACAAGATCACGACCGGGGGTAGAATTATCCTCGTGAGTGATGTTTGTAAGGGTCGGAGAGTAGTTTTGGGAGGGCGTGAGTTGGAGGTGAGCCTGCTCGTAATGCCATTGCCAAACTACGATATAGTACTAGGCAAGGATTGGTTGAGAATGTACCACGCCAGCAATGATTGCAGAGGGGGTAGAGTTCTCTTCAGAGTGCCAAGGGAGCCAGAGTTCGAGTACTCCAGACGTCAGGCAGTGGAGTCTCGGTTGAGGAGCAGGCGATTCCACACCCTTTGATAGTAGAGTATATGGATGTTTTCCCAGAGGAGTTGTATATGGATGTTTTCCCAGAGGAGTTGTCGGGATTGCCACCAGACAGAGACATTGAGTTCTCGATAGACTTGGTTCCAGGAGCGGAACCCATCTCTTAGCTTGTCTATAGAGTGAACAATAGTGAGTTGGTGGAGCTGAAGAAGCAAGTGGATGAGCTACAGGACAAGGGCTTCATCCGCTCGAGTTCATCGCCATGGGGTGCACCAGTGTTGTTTGTACCAAAGAAGGATGGGTCAGTACGGATGTGTATTGACTATAGGACACTCAACAGCCTCACGATCAAGAACAAATACCTATTGTCGCGGATCGACGATCTTTTTGACCAGTTAAGCGGAGCTCGGGTATTTTCCAAGATTGATCTGAGGTCGGGATATCACCAGGTGAAGGTGATGTAAGCCCTTGTTTTTCAAAATTTATTTTTAATTAGTGTTAGTTGAATTTTTATGTCATTTATAGCCTTAAATAATTATAGGAATTTTTAAGAATTTTCTAAAATTTTTAAATAATTTTTAAATAAATTTTTAATACAAAAATATTGATCTGTAATTTTCTAAAATGTTTTAATATCATTTTGCAATTTTTTGAAATGTTTTTATATCAGTTTATAATTAGTGAATTGTTTTTAATTAGGGAATGCAAATATTATTTTGCATTTAAACCACTGTTAAAGCCTTGTGTAAATCCTAAATCTACGGGGACCCTAATCCTAAACTCCCAAACCCCCCCCCCCCGACCAGACCCTCTCTCTCCTCACCCACTCTCGTTGACCACCGACCCGACTGCCCAACTGACGTCGCCCTGACCCCGCCAATTTCGGCTGCCCCGACCGACGTTAAGCCCCTATTTAAACCCCTGCAGCCCCCCCGACCTAGCCACGACCACCACGACGCACCACCACCCCCCAACCACCCTGTTCTTTCCCGAAACCCTAGCCCAAACCCTAACTCCGGCGTAACCCCACCGCCACCTCGCCGTTCGTCCTCGCCGATTGCTTCCACCACCATTAGCTTCGCCTCGACGAGACGACTCGAGCGCCACCCGAGCGCCGCCTCGCCGACGTCTCCTCAGCCGTCCACGACCCCCGAAACCCCCTTCGACGATCGAACACGTAGGTAACATGACTCAGTCGTGTCGTGCGTGTCTCGTTTTCACGCACGAGACTCGCCAGGACACGGGGACCTTAGTCCAGTACTTGGACACGTAAATCGAAGCTCGTGTGTGTCGTGCGCAGCACGGACACATTGATACCTGTGTCCTAAACTGTCTGGACACAGGACCGATTTATATTTTTTTTATATAATCTAACCTAAACGAAATAAAATAAACGAGACTCTAATCCTAACAGTCGGGCCAAGTTGGCCCACTGGCCAGCGGTTGCAGTGTTAAACACCCCCTTGCCTGCGCGCTCGGGTTCGAGCCCCCCTTTTCTTTTCTGTTTCCTTTTCTTTTTCTTTTTTTTTGTTGTTTTATTTTCTTTTTCTTTTTTGTTTCCTTTTCTTCTTCTTTTCTGTTTCCTTTTCTTTTTCTTTTTCTGTTTTCTTTTCTTTTTCTTTTTTTTCTGTTTTATATATTTATATATATATATATATATATATATATATATATATATATATATATATATATATATATATATGTATATATATATATATATATATATATATATGTATATGTATATACTGTATTTTGATAGTATTATATATATATATATATATATATATATATATATATATATATATATATATATATATATATATATATATATATATTTTATAGTTAGTAAATTTTATATATATATGTTTATATATATATATATATATTTTTTCATGTGTATATATATATTATATATATACACTATATTATTAAGTGTTTTCTTATATATATATATATATATATATATATATATATATATATATATATATATATATATATATATATATATATTTGTAAATATATATATATATATAAATATATATATATATATATACTTTATAAATTAAGTATTTTTCCTTACATATATATATATGTACTTTTAAAACATATGTATGTATATTTTCACTATGCATAACTTTACCATATTAAATTTATTTTGCACTATTACCAAATTGTATTTTTAGTATATTTAAATTACTGCAACCATTTGGTGTCCAAGACTAGTATGGGTATTTGGGCCCAAATGTGTTTTCACACATTCAAGACCTGTACAAGTCATATTGGACTTGATTCATGGCCTTGGGTCCTGTATTTGAACTTTGGTTCAAATTATATACATGGACAAAATACGCAGATAATTAATTATTGTGTGCAATGCTATTTTTGATTTTCTAAAAATATTTAAAGTACTGCTAAAATTCTGGAAAAATAGTTTTTAGATACTACGTTACTTTAGCTAATTTAGTATAATTTTTGTAGTATTTAATTTATTTTTTTGCCACTAGTTTGGTATATGAAACCAAAACTCATTTTCTGTACACTTAGGAAAATTGATTTTTATAAAATACTTGTACTGGTTAGTAAATTCCAGAAAAATTATAATAAATTTCTATGATTAACAAGGATCACTTTTGTACTTTACTTTAAACAAAACTAGGATTTTTGTCTATCTCTAAAATTGTTAGAACACAATGGTCTTTTGATTTAATTATTGATTAATTACGACTTGTAGCTTTTTGTGTTATTTTGAGTTTAAGCCGTGTTGGACCTCACCCCTCACTAGTGTAAAGACCCTAGAAAGTTAGTTAAAGTAGTGTGTCACCCTATATTGGTCTCCTATAACAAAGTCATCATTTTTGGCTAGGTGCCCAGTCACAAGTCGTGTCGCACCAATTAGTGTCCTAGTATTTTAGCTTAGTGTAAAAGCTAAGTTTATGTATTTACTTCTACAGTGACGAGTTATCGGACATCCATAGCACTTTTATCGCAGCTGGTTTTGCTTTGCTTTGCTTTGCTAAAGGCAAGTACTTTCTACGAACTTTACATATTGTCACATAAATGAACTGCAAAGCCCACCATGTTAAATGCTGATCCTTGGGGTAGCAAGTTAGATCTTTACATGTTGTACTTTCAGTTTCTACCATGCTTAGAACAGTCTTGATGTATCTCTCACATGATTAGAATATGGGTTATGGGAAAACTGTTAGTAGCGTATGTGATCATGCCCCCTACTCGTACGTACGTACCGAGCAAGGTTGACATTCTATGTATACCTTGTCGTAGGCGCACCAGCTATATTTGTACGTATGTACATCTATCGCTTGTTTTACTTGTACGGAAGTATATTTTATATACTTGTACCACAGTACATTTTATACCTATTGACGATCACGTACTTGCTACAGTTTCAAACATTACATGTACATCTGTCTGTATGACATATGTATCCTTGCCATGATAGATTGTGTGATGCCATGTTTCCAGTTATTTTCCTCTTATGTTCATTTCCATATTTCATATGCTAGTTTGCTAGATTCAGTACTTGCTCCCGTCCTGACAGGATAACGTTGTAGGTGTCCTTACTGAGGAGGAGTTACTCTGCGACACCTATTATGGAGTTACTGCCGAGGACCCGGCTCTGCTTTACGAGGATGTTCCTGCGGGAAACCTCGACTAGTTGTCTTTTGTTTACTTAGACTTTTGAGAGTAGACATGTATTAGACTATATCTTTTTGTAACTGGACATGTATCCAGTTTTACTTTTCAGTTCACTTGTACTTGGACATTTCACTATATACGACGACTTTTGTGTTTGGAGCATTTATGATTCTTCTTCACTTATAGAACTGTTAGCACATTTAGTCTTATCCTATTGTCTTTAGAACAGCTTACTACATTTTATCTCAACGTAGGCTGGACATGACTCGGCCTGGCCCAACAATTTGGGTAGCGGGTCGTGACATATTTTTTGTGGTGGCCCATGCAGGTCATGACTAAATTGTTTGGTTACGTTATTGTACCAAGCATGCCTGCAATTAGGAACATTAAGGTAATTAGACAACATTAGGAATGACGCTTAGAACACCTAGAGGAATGCTAGGATTGCAACATAGGATATACATCACATGTTTGCTATTATAATTAGATTTCCTTGCATATGATTACTTACTTTAAATAAAGTCCTTATAAGTCTTTTTATGTATAATTTAGATGGTGCTTACTCGTTCGTCCCAGTATGTTATCCCCGAGAATGGGGCCCTCCATATCCAGTCAGCTGACCAGTTGACTGATACACCTTCACCTACCACATTTCCCCACTCCACAGATCTACAGACCCAGATACCACCTTCCACATCACAGGCCCAGCAGGACCCGATACTTCCACAACCCCCTATCACTATACCCACCCAGGCTTCCGTCACACTCGACGGGAACCAGCTGCTCACGCTGATCCAGGGGTTCCTAACAACCCATCAGGAGCAGACTACCCTACTCCGCCAGAGTATGGAGCGTTCTGAGGGACGTCCCGTGGTCCTACCACATGTAGAGCCACGACAGAGAGCGAGGACGATTAAGGAATTCATGGATCTGAATTCCAAGGAGTTCTTAGGGACAGAGGGCATAGTAGTAGCAGATGACTGGCTAGATTCGGTAGAGAGGAAGCTCCTCGGAGTCAGGATGCCGGATGACCTCCAGGTCGAGGCAGCGGAATTTCTGCTGATAAACTTAGCAGGAGTCTGGTTCCGGAATGAGCCGTTGTTTGCGAGAGGGAGAGCCACTTGGGATCAGTTCAAGACCCAGTTCAAGAAGAAATTCTTCTCGACTACTACTAGAGTAGCCATGGGGCTACGATTCCAGAACATCCAGCAGGGGAACCGTTCTGTTGATGAGTATGCAGCGGAGTTTAGTCGCCTGAGCCGTTTTTCTCCTAGTATGGTTGCAGATCCAGAGGAGATGACCCGTAGATTTTGCCATGGTCTAGTTCCAGACATTGGCATCCTTATAGTGGTGAACGGTACGACTGACTACTACCAGAGCCTAGAGTTGGCCCGGAGCATCGAGGAGCGTCTTCTGTCATGCAAGAGGCCGGCTTCTGTACATTATGAGGGACCGTCCAAGCGTCAGGCTTTCCAGCAGAGAGCACCGACGCCACCCCAGCAGACTTACCATCCCCCTACATCATATCATCAGACCCCGCCAGTTAGAGCCCCGGGACCCCGACAGCTGCAGAAGGGAGCTATATGTTCTTTCTGCGGAAGACCAGGGCACGATTACTCCATCTGCAGGAAGAGGCTGAAGCAGTGCTTAGTTTGTGGGTCTGCCACCCACATAATACGGGAATGCCCGGTAGCCAAGGGACCTAGAGGACCGCTTCCGACTCAGCAGCAGAGGTTTGGGCAGCATCTGCAGCAACAGACGGGACCTCAGGGGAAGGTCTATAGCCTAGCCCTCGAGCCGGAGCCGGAGCAGGTTTCGGAGCCGGATTACTTAGCTGACATCATCACAGATCATGTTTATTTGCATACTTTTCTAGCTCTATGCTTGTTTGATTCTGGTACATCTCATAGCTTCCTATCATTAGAGTTTATGCATGAACATCATTTAGTATCTACACCTACTGCGAAGATTAGTAGAGTAATGACGGGAGGAGGACCAGTGCCTATTAGAGCTAGCTATAGATGCTCTATTATGATAGCCGGAAGAGAGTTTGAGGGGCGATTCTTTGTGATGCCACTCCCCGGTTATGATATCATATTGGGGATGGACTGGCTTAGCTATGCCCATGCATCTATAGATTACCATGAGGGTAGTATTTTGTCCAGTCTCCCAGGCACAGCACCATTCAGTGTCAGGAGGACAGGGCTGGAGATTAGCCTAAAGTCGAACTGTTGTGCGACAGTCGGGGACGCAGCACCGCCACACCCTATCATTAGGGAGTTTATGGATGTATTCCCAGAGGATTTTCCAGGGCTTCCGCCTGACAGAGATGTGGAATTTACTATAGACTTAGTACCGGGTTTATCACCAGCATCCCGGGCTTGCTATAGAGTGAATCCCAAGGAGGCCATAGAGATGAAAGAGCAGATTGATGACCTGTTGAAAAAGGGTTTCATTCGATCCAGTGCTTCTCCATGGGGAGCACCAGTGCTCTTTGTGCCTAAGAAGGATGGTACAGTCCGGTTGTGTATTGACTACCGGGCCTTGAATGCCATCACCATCAAGAACAAATATCCTTTGCCCAGGATAGATGATTTGTTCGACCAGTTGAGCGGGACGAAGGTGTTTACCATGATAGATTTGAGATCCGGGTACCACCAGGTGAAGGTTAGGCCAGCAGACATCCAGAAGACGGCGTTCAACACGAAGTACGGGCAGTACGAGTTTCTGGTGATGCCATTTGGTCTCACAAATGCGCCAGCTGTCTTTATGAACTTGATGAATAAGACATTCCACCAGCATCTGGATAAGTTCGTCGTAGTATTTATCGACGACATCCTGATATACTCGAAGATGCCAGAGGACCATACAGAGCACTTACGGATAGTTTTGGGAATTCTGAGGCAGGAGATATTGTTTGCCAAATTGCCGAAGTACGAGTTCTTTTTAGATCAAGTGGAGTTTCTCGGCCATATAGTCACTGGAGATGGAATCTCGGTGGATTCCAGAAAGATTACTGCAGTTGAGACGTGGAAGGCTCCGACGTCAGTTTCAGAGATCAGGAGCTTTCTGGGTTTAGCAGGCTATTATAGAAAGTTCGTCCAGGACTTTGCTAGGATAGCTGAACCCATGACAAAGCTGACGCGGTAGGACGTAGAGTACATTTGGTCAGAGGACTGCCAGATGGCATTTGAGGAACTGAAGAGGAGGCTGACGACCGCTCCAGTTCTGACTTTACCTTCAGGTTTTGGAGGTTTCACCATATACAGTGATGCTTCAGGAAAGGGGCTAGGATGTGTCCTACAGCAGCATGGGAAAGTAATTGCTTACGCATCTAGGCAGTTGCGGACTCATGAGAGGAATTATCCTACCCATGACCTAGAGTTAGCTGCGGTGATCTTTGCACTCAAGTTATGGAAATATTACTTATACGGAGAGCGGGTGGAAATCTTTATTGACCACAAAAGCTTGAAGTGTCTGTTCACGCAGAAAGAGCTGAACATGAGGCAAAGACAATGGTTGGAGTTGATGAAGGACTTCGACATCGATTTATAGTATCACCCCGGGAAGACAAATATGGTGGCAGATGCGCTGAGCAGGCATCCGATGGTATGGTACCTGATGATTGATCGGCATTTGCGGGAGGATCTGGAGAAGCTCGGTATCGAGCTAGTTCGGCCAGGATCAGTGATACAGATGATGGCGCTTGACATTTAGTCAGGTTTGATGGAGCAGATCCCGGAGGCACAGTCTACAGATGAGAGCCTTCGCAGACTTCGACCCCAGGCGTTAGCAGGATTGCTGGATGACTTCACGATAGCAGAGGATGGATCCCTGAGGCATGGTAGCCGATTGTGCGTATCGAAGGGAGAGCTGGTAGAGGCAGTCTTAGAGGAGGTGCACCGATCGAGATATTCTATTCACCCTGGTGCTAACAAGATGTACCGTGACTTACGGGAACATCTTTGGTGGCACGGGATGAAGAGGGATGTATCATATTTTATTTTGAGATGCCTAGTTTGCCAGCAGGACAAGACGGAGCGCCAGAGGCCAGCTGGTTTGTTGCAGCCGTTACCCATTTCCGAGTAGAAGTGGAAACATATTATGATGGACTTCGTCTCAGGGCTTCCTCGTTCCCAAGGAGGGAAGGATGCCATTTGGGTCATCGTGGACAGGCTGACGAAGTGTGCGCACTTCATACCCTTCAAGGTGGGGCTTTCCACCGAGAAGTTGGCAGAGCTATACATGCAGCAGATAGTTCGCCTACACAAAGTGCCGGTGAGCATCGTGTCAGACAGAGACAGCAGATTCACATCCCACTACTGGAGGAGCTTGCAGGAGAAGTTGGGCAGTAGGCTCAAGTTCAGTACGGCGTACCACCCGCAGACAGATGGGCAGTCCGAGAGGACGATACAGACACTGGAGGATATGCTGAGGACCTGCGTGCTGGACTTCGGAGGATCATGGGAGAGCCATCTGCACTTGGTAGAGTTTTCATACAACAACAGCTACCAGGCCAGTATCGGTATGTCTCCTTTCGAGGCACTATATGGACGACGATGCCGCACACCGCTCTTTTAGGATGATGTCGGAGACAGAGTTATGCTTGGGCCAGAGATGATCACGGATGCAGCAGAGAAAGTCGGGATGATCAGAGACAGGCTCGGAGTAGCTCAGGATAGGCAGAAACACTGGACTGATGCTAGTCGCAGACCGATGGAGTTTGCAGACGGTGATATGGTGCTAGTGAAGATATCACCTACCAGAGAGACGATCCGGTTCGGACGAGGAGGGAAGCTGAGCCCCAGATACATCGGGCCGTTCGAGGTACATGGCAGGATCGGAGAGGTAGCTTACAGGGTTGCACTTCCACCCAACCTAGCAGGAGTTCACGACATCTTTCACGTATCTCAGCTGAGGAGATATGTCCCAGACCCCAGTCATGTGCTAGACCATTCAGAGTTGGAGGTCGGACCGAGCCTTACAGTTTCTGAGCAGCCAGTGGAGATATTAGACATGAGAGAGAAGAGGCTGAGGAACAAGGTTATACCCCTAGTACGAGTAGCTTGGAGCCGTCACTCCCCAGGTGAATCTACTTGGGAGAGGGAGTCGGACATGAGGGAGAGATACCCTTACTTGTTCGATCCAACCGCTGCGAGGGAACCACCCGTTCCCGCTTGATACCTTAGAGGTTAGTTTCGATCGCAGCCTTAGTCATTTTGTTGCATTGCTTGCTATGTTAGAATATTGTCGGGTCTTCAATCCTTGTAAATTTCGAGGACGAAATTTTTCAAGGAGGAAAGACTTGTAAGCCCCTGTTTTTCAAAATTTATTTTTAATTAGTGTTAGTTGAATTTTTATGTCATTTATAGCCTTAAATAATTATTAAGAATTTTTAGGAATTTTCTAAAAAATTTAAATGATTTTTAAATAAATTTTTAATACAAAAATATTGATCTGTAATTTTCTAAAATGTTTTAATATTATTTTGCAATTTTTTGAAATGCTTTTATATCAGTTTGTAATTAGTGAATTATTTTTAATTAGGGAATGCAAATATTATTTTGCATTTAAACCACTGTTAAAGCCTTGTGTAAATCCTAAATCTACGGGGACCCTAATGCTAAACTCCCAAACCCCCCCTCCCGACCAGACCCTCTCTCTCCTCACCCACTCTCGTTGACCACCGATCCGACTGCCCGACTGACGCCGCCCTGACCCCGCCAATTCCGGCTGCCCCGACCGACGTTAAGCCCCTATTTAAACCACTGCAGCCCTCCCGACCTAGCCACGACCACCACGACGTACCACCGCCCCCTAACCACCCTGTTCTTCCCCGAAACCCTAGCCCAAACCCTAACTCCGGCGTAACCCCACCGCCGCCTCGTCGTTCGTCCTCGCCGATTGCTTCCACCACCATTAGCTTCGCCTCGACGAGACGACTCGAGCGCCACCCGAGCGCCGCCTCGCCGACGTCTCCTCCACCGTCCACGACCCCCGAAACCCCCTTCGACGACCGGACACGTAGGTAACATGACTCAGTCGTGTCGTGCGTGTCTCATTTTCACGCACGAGACTCGTCAGGACACGGGAACCTTAGTCTAGTACTTGGACACGTAAATCGAAGCTCGTGCGTGTCGTGCGCAGCACGGACACATTGATACCTGTGTCCTAAACTGTCTGGACACAGGACCGATTTATATTTTTTTATATAATCTAACCTAAACGAAATAAAATAAACGAGACTCTAATCCTAACAGTTGGGCCAAGTTGGCCCACTGGCCAGCGGTTGCAGTGTTAAACACCCTCCCTTGCCTGCGCGCTCGGGTTCGAGCCCCCCTTTTCTTTTCTGTTTCCTTTTCTTTTTCTTTTTTTTTGTTGTTTCCTTTTCTTTTTCTTTTTTGTTTCCTTTTCTTCTTCTTTTCTGTTTCCTTTTCTTTTTCTTTTTCTGTTTTCTTTTCTTTTTCTTTTTTTCTGTTTATATATATATATATATATATATAAAAAAAAAATATATATATATATATATATATATATATATATATATGTATATACTGTATTTTATCAGTATTTTATATATATATATTTTATAGTTAGTAAATTTTATATATATATGTTTATATATATATATATATATATATATATATATATATATATATATATATATTCATGTGTATATATATATTATATATATACACTATATTATTAAGTGTTTTCTTATATATATATATATATATATATATATATATATATATATATATATATATATATATATATATATATATATATATATATATATATACTTTATAAAATAAATATATATATATATATATATATATATATATATATATATATATATATATATATATATATATATATATATATATACTTTATAAATTAAGTATTTTTCCTTACATATATATATATGTACTTTTAAAACATATGTATGTATATTTTAACTATGCATAACTTTACCATATTAAATTTATTTTGCACTATTACCAAATTGTATTTTTAGTATATTTAAATTACTGCAACCATTTGGTGTCCAAGCCTAGTATGGGTATTTGGGCCCAAATGTGTTTTCATACATTCAAGACCTGTACAAGTCATATTGGACTTGATTCATGGCCTTAGGTCCTGTATTTGAACTTTGGTTCAAATTATATACATGGACAAAATACGCAGATAATTAGTTATTGTGTACAATGCTATTTTTTATTTTTTAAAAATACTTAAAGTACTGCTAAAATTCTGGAAAAATAGTTTTTAGATACTACGTTACTTTAGCTAATTTAGTATAATTTTTGTAGTATTTAATTTATTGTTTTGCCACTAGTTTGGCATATGAAACCAAAACTCATTTTCTGTACACTTAGGAAAACTGATTTTTATAAAATACTTGTACTGGTTAATAAATTCCAGAAAAATTATAATTAATTTCTATGATTAACAAGGATCACTTTGGTACTTTACTTTAAACAAAACTAGGATTTTTGTCTATCTCTAAAATTGTTAGAACACAATGGTCTTTTGATTTAATTATTGATTAATTACGACTTGTAGCTTTTTGTGTTATTTTCAGTTTAAGCCGTGTTGGACCTCACCCCTCACTAGTGTAAAGACCCTAGAAAGTTAGTTAAAGTAGTGTGTTACCCCATATTGGTCTCCTATGCCAAAGTTATCATTTTTGGCTAGGTGCCCAGTCACAAGTCGTGTCACACCAATTAGTGTCCTAGTATTTTAGCTTAGTGTAAAAGCTAAGTTTATGTATTTACTTCTACAGTGACGAGTTATCGGACATCCATAGCACTTTTATCGCAGCTGGTTTTGCTTTGCTTTGCTAAAGGCAAGTACTTTCTACGAACTTTACATATTGTCACATAAATGAACTGCAAACCCCACCATGTTAAATGCCGATCCTTGGGGTAGCAAGTTAGATCTCTACATGTTGTACTTTCAGTTACTACCATACTTAGAACAGTCTTGATGTATCTCTCACATGATTAGAATATGGGTTATGGGGAAACTGTTAGTAGCGTACGTGATCATGCCCCCTACTCGTACGTACGTACGTACGTACCGAGCAAAGTTGACATTCTATATGTACCTTGTCGTAGGCGCACCAGCTGTATTTGTACGTATGTACATCTATCGCTTGTTTTACTTGTACGAAAGTACATTTTATATACTTGTACCACAGTACATTTTACACCTATTGACGGTCACGTACTTGCTACAGTTTCAAACATTACATGTACATCTGTCTGTATGACATATGTATCCTTGCTATGATAGATTGTGTGATGCCATGTTTCCAGTTATTTTCCTCTTATGTTCATTTCCATGTTTCATATGCTAGTTTGCTAGATTCAGTACTTGCTCCCGTCTTGACAGGATAACGTTGTAGGTGTCCTTAATGAGGAGGAGTTACTCTGCGACACCTATTATGGAGTTACTGCCGAGGACCCGGCTCTGCTTTACGAGGATGTTCCTGCGGGGAACCTCGCCTAGTTGTCTTTTGTTTACTTAGACTTTTGAGAGTAGACATGTATTAGACTATATCTTTTTGTAACTGGACATGTATCCAGTTTTACTTTTCAGTTCACTTGTACTTGGACATTTCACTATATAAGACGACTTTTATGTTTGGAGCATTTATGATTTTTCTTCACTTATAGAACTGTTAGCACATTTAGTCTTATCCTGTTGTCTTTAGAATAGCTTACTACGTTTTATCTCAGCGTAGGCTGGACATAACTCGGCCTGGCCCAATAATTTGGGTAGCGGGTCGTGACAGGTGAAGAGGGAGGATATTCCCAAGACCGCTTTCAGGACGCGATACGGACAGTTTGAGTTTTTGGTTATGCCGTTTGGGCTAACCAATGCACCAGCAGTGTTTATGAACCTTATGAACAAGGTGTTTCACCAGTATCTGGATCAGTTTATGGTGGTGTTCATTGACGACATCTTGGTATATTCCAAGATTGAGGAGGAGCACGAGGAGCATTTGAGGATAGTGTTGGAGATTTTCAGGAAGGAGCAGCTTTACGGAAAGCTCTCCAAGTGTGAGTTCTTCTTGGACCGGGTGGACTGACTGGAGATGGTATCTCAGTTGACCCAAGAAGATTGTAGCAGTTGAGGCATGGGCAGCGCCGACTTCAGTTACAGAGATCAGGAGTTTCCTGGGGCTGGTAGGATATTATCGGAGATTTGTGCAGGATTTCTCCCGGGTTGCAGAACCTTTGACTCGGTTGACCCGGAAGGATGCTGAGTTCGTTTGGTCAGAGGAGTGTCAGGCAGCTTTTGATGAGTTAAAGAAGCGGCTTATGACAGCTCCGATTCTGATATTGCCTTCAGGATCAGGTGGTTTCACTATTTATAGTGATGCTTCAGGGAAGGGGCTGGGTTGTGTCTTGCAGCAGCATGGGATGGTGATTGCCTATGCTTCCAGGCAGTTACGTCCCCATGAGAAGAACTACCCTACCCACGATCTGGAGCTGGCAGCAGTGATATTTGCTCTGAAGTTATGGAAGCATTATCTGTATGGAGAGAGGGTAGAGATTTTACAAATCACAAGAGCTTAAAGTATGTGTTCACTCAGAAGGAGTTGAACATGAGGCAGCACATATGGCTAGAGTTGATGAAGGATTTTGACATCCTACTTCAGTATCACCCAGGGAAGGCCAACGTGGTTGTCGATGCCTTGAGTAGGTATCCGACAACTATGTGTTTGACCATGGATCGGCATTTGCTTGCAGACTTAGAGAGCCTTGGGATTGAGGTGATCATGTCCGGAGGACAGATGCAGATGTGGGGCATATAGATTCAGTCAGACTTGGTGGAGAGGATCAAGTCGGCACAGTTTGAGGACGTTGCCCTGCGGTGTCTCCGAGAGCAGGCTCGAGCAGGATTGCTGGAGGGCGAGTTTTCTCTTGCAGAGGATGGTGCCTTGAGGCACGGTTCTAAGTTATGTGTGCCCAGCGGAGATCTCAGGGAGCAGGTTATGCAGGAGGCCCACAGATCTCAGTACTATATACACCCTGGTGCCAACAAGATGTACCGAGATCTGAGGGAGCATGTTTGGTGGTCCGGGATGAAGTGGGAGGTGGCTCGCTTCGTGGCTAGGTGCTTGGTCTGTCAGCAGGTCAAGGCAGAGAGGCAGAGGCCCGGTGGATTGTTGCAGCCGCTGCCCATTCCCGAGTAGAAATAGGAGCATATCACTATGGACTTCGTATCAGGATTACCGTGTACACCACGAGGGAAAGACGCGATTTGGGTCATCGTTGACAGGTTGACCAAATAGGCCCACTTCTTGCCATTCAAAGTGGGTACGTCTACAGAGTGGCTGGCGGAGATGTATATGCGGCAGATAGTCAGGATTTATGGAGTTTCGGTCAGTATCGTCTCAGATCGGGATAGTCACTTTACTTCTAATTTCTGGAGGAGTCTGCAGACTAGCTTGGACACTCAGCTCAAGTTTAGTACTGCATACCACCCCCAGACGGACGGACAGTCAGAGAGGACTATTCAGACACTTGAGGATATGCTACAGACGTACGTCCTGGACTTTGGAGGTTCCTGGGAGGATCATCTTCATTTGGTGGAGTTTGCTTACAACAACAGTTTCCAGGCCAGCATTGAGATGTCACCTTTCAAGGATCTGTACGGGCGTAGGTGTCGTACACCCTTATCTTGGGATGATGTTGGTAAGCGAGCTTTACTGGGGCCAGAGATGGTTGTTGACGCAGCCGAGAAGCTGAAGGTCATCAGGGACAAACTTCGCGTGGCGCAGAACAGACATCGGCACTGGGCCGATAGCCACCGGAGGCCGTTGGAGTTTGAGGTACAGATTAGAGTATGATTAGATTTAGGTTGTTTGTTTGTGATTTTTTTGATCATGTTTGTTTATCATAATTAATTTAGACCTTGCTTGTGATTAGGTCAGAGACCAGGTTTTCTTGAGGATATCTCCGACTCGTGGTACGATACATTTTGGTGGAGGCGGGAAGCTTAGCCCGCGCTTCATCGGCCCTTTCGTTATCAGCGGGAGAGTCGGTGATGTGGCATACAGGCTAGACTTGCCACCTGTACTAGTAGGGGTCCACAACGTATTCCATGTATCACAGTTGAGACAGTACATGTCTGACCCTAGCCATGTGCTCGATCATTCATATATTGAGGTTGGGCCTTCTCTCAATTATCCAGAGCAGCCAGTAGAGATTCTGGATCGACGGAAGAAGGTTCTGAGGAACCAGGTGATACCTTTGGTACGCGTCGCATGGAGGCATCATTCTCCAGGAGAGTCTACCTGGGAGCGGGAGGATGAGATGTGCGAGCGTTACCCATATCTTTTTGGACCGTGAGGTATACTTTCTATCCTTCTCATCAGTTGCATTTCGTCTTTCAATTTCAAGGATAAAATTCTTTTAAGGTGGATAGATTTGTCACTACCACATTTCTAGTTTGAGGGTATTTTTGTCATTTTTGGGTTTATTTAAATTTATTATAATTTATTGGAATTTATGGGAATTTTTAGAAATTATTTTGGAATTGTTTGAATGAAGGTTGACTTTGACTAGCTTTGACTTTGTGACCTAACCCTTGTTGAGTTTAGACTTGGTTATATTGAGACCCTAGGTCAAGTTAAGTTAACCATACTCTAGCTATTAGAATCAATTAGGAATATAGAGTTAGAACAGAAGACATTAGACACAAGTCATGACTTGTGATTGAACATTGATTAATGACTAGCCAATCCATTAGCCATGTGAACCTAGCCCTAACCCAATCCCTAGTTGGCCGGCCACTTAACCTAGTCCTAGGGATTTCCCCTATAAATATTCTCCTAGAAATTAGGGCTAGCCTCTTAGGAAGAACAAAGCTTTGGAAAGAGGTGATTTTCTATCTTCACAAATTCCTAGAAATTTTATTTTAGCTCCATTTTCCCTCAAACAAATTGAAATAGGTTTTAAATGAGGTGTTCATGCTGTTGTTATTTATTTTTCTCAGATTTTTACCAATTTGGAAAAGTTTGCTAGCAAGAGGAACCCCTCCCTTTGAGGCTTTTCTTGCATTGGTCACCTATAGGTAAATCAATGTAAACTCCATTAAATTTCTAGTTTCTTTGCATATTTGGAAAGCCCTAGGTCTACCCTAACTGTAGGTATGCCTAGACCTAGGTTTTGTGTCCATTTCGTGTCCTAAATGGACAAGTATCAGTTCCTCTCTCTAAGTATTTGATGAAATGCCCCAATGGGCATTTCGATCTAATTTTTAGAAACTAAATGAATAGGAAATTTCTTTTTTATGTTGCTTATCGATTTCTTTTGGTCTGGGAGTGACACTGTGTCGTGTCGTGTCGATTCGATACTTACACACTCGGGTACACGCGCGCGTGCAGGTTGTGCACGTTGTCCTGCTGTTCGGGGGCTGTACCGGACACGACACACGGCCACTGGACACGAGGTTCGACACACCCCATGGGGAAGTGACTGACATGCCACGTGTCAAGTCTCAGGGGACCACGTGGCATGTCGAGGGGGTAATCCTTATTATACTGGGTTTGGACTGACAGTCCAGTCGAGTTTATTCGACACTGATATGTTGTTCGTATCTCCTCTGGACACGTCGAGGACACGATTCAGGGTGCCCTAGTCCTAGACCTAGACACACTCGACACTGGGACATGAGCACAGGGTCGGTGTCGTGTCGTGTCACGTGTACGAGCTCAATGAACACGTGCACGACACTGTTTTTCCCACACTGTCCAGTTTATATTCCTGTGTTTAAATTCCCATTTTAATCAGTTTAATTCATGATTTTATTTGCTAATTAGATCCTAAGTATATTGTATAATCTATATTAGATTAGAGTTTCATATTAGAATTGGTTTTATGTGGGTAACTGGATTCGAATTTGGGATTTCTGTGTGTTTTCGGATACCTTTATGATACACTGTTCTTTCCCGAAATTCCTAACCTTAATCCCAGTTTTAATGTTGTTCTTACTACTAATAACCCCCTACAGGTTTCGTAATTCCTATTTGGCTTAGTTTTACAATTCAATTGGTTTTGTTGTATGTGAATGAAATTTGGGCAATTGTGTTGGATTCAAACGATTTGGGACTGTATGGATCTCCTTTCCATTTCAAACTATAACTGAGCAGTTTCCCTAATAAACTGAAATTGATGTTGTTTGGTTATTTTTAGAAAGATGAAACCTGGGTTTTGTTCAACCTGAGATTGATTTGGGTTGTTGTGTGTTGATAGTTTGATTTTGTCAATTGATTAGAATTCCTATAACTGAGGGTTATGTGAGTGTTTGAAATTTGATTGTTGAACTGTCAAGATAATTAGCTTTCCTTTTCTGAACACTATTTTCCAACTCAATGCTCACTGTTTTGCAGTCCATATTGGACTGTACACACACACACATACTGTTGCAGACATGCCCTCCCATTCATTCCTGTCACACTGATGTCATTCCTGTGCACACCCTCACTGTCCAGTTTACACACTGTTTTGCATAGCACCCTCTCTCACACACACACCCTCACACTCATTGTTAGACACACACATTGTTCCTCTCATTTACACACACATACACACTATCAAGCACTCTCTCACACACTGTTTTCCTCACAGTTTACACACACACACACATGCACTCTCTATATGCATATGCATAATATGTATATATTGCATTGAGCCTATATATATAGTGCATTGAGCCTATATATATATATATATATATATATATATATATATATATATATATATATATATATGTGTGTGTGTGTGTGTGTGTGTGTGTGTGTGTGTGTGTGTGTGTGTGATGTTTCCTAATAATTTGTACTATAACCTATGTAATGTACACATATAGGTAATGTATAGGAATGCAATATAAATATGTATGTATGTATATATATATCCTTGTGATGCATACATTAGGTAGCCTATAGCCTATAGCCTATAGCTATGGCTCATTGCCTAAGGGTATGTTTGAATGCCAACTAACATGTGAAGTTGGCTTGGATAGCTTTATAGTGTTGTATACTAGCTAGTGTAGGTTGAGTGACCTAGTATAGACTAATGTAGACTAGTATAGGCTAGTTTGACCTAATTTAGACTTGTTTGACCTAGTTTGACCATAGTTGACCTAGATTGGACTTCTAGGGTTGACCAGAGTTGACCAAGTGTCACGACCCGCACCCTAGAGTAAGGGCACGAGACGTGAATACGTCCAGCCTACGCCGCAGTGTCGGCGGTAGAACGCTGTCCTAGGTCACAACATCTAGCAATGTAAATATCTAAACAGTTTATACTCCCCGAATGGGGGTGACATAGCAATAGAAACTCAATCACAACTAAGGAAGATATAGCACGATATGAATAGAACTCAAGGAAATGAAATAGATAAAACAGTAGTCTAAGATAATCCCAGCAATACAAGGTCTCAGGTAAAAGAATATATACAACTGATCTCCAAATAAAGAGTCTAACTAGAACATGATCCAACTACAAAGGATAATAGCCTAACTATCTAGTCTAGGCAGTCGGGGAAAGGTCCTCAGCTACTGCTGGACTCTCCTGGGGGTCCAGCTCACAGGTGTCATCTAGGGCTGTCCCGTAGTAGGTGTCCAGGCAAGCCTCCTCCTCGTCCTCTGTAATATTTTCAACAGGTCCAGTCAGGACAGGAGCGAGCACAATACATCTCAACAGATCATAGCAGGTTAGAAAACATATAACATGCAGTAAAGTAAGATACATGTACTAAAGAAAAACAGTATGTAAACAGGAAGAGCTGTAATAGAAATATCTACTATACATAGAGAACTAGCAGTGACTAGTGAGTCAGAGTACAATCATGAACATGTAAATGGCCTGGGATGATTCTGATGCTACACTATGGAATGATTCTGATGCTACACAACTGGTGTATTATTTACATGTCCATTTATACTCCTCCGTACCCCCAATCAATACACAAGGATCCAGCCAGGTTATGTTATGATGCTATGTAACAGACTCCGAAGGTAATAGACCCCGAAGGTGATAGACCCCGAAGGTGATACATAGTAGTCCCATAAATGGGATAAGGATTCTAGGAAGACTCTACGATCATAAGAGTATATGTCTAAGTGATCAAAGAACTAATGAAGCATATGATACGCCATGTAAGTGAAACGCACAGATCATGTAGTACCCAATGCTCCCTAAGGATAACATCTCAAGAAGGGATCCATATAGTACCAATCCATGTGACCAACGTGACAGTACAAGTAAAGTAATCTACTGCAGGAAATAATTCTAAGCAGGATATAAAATGATCAGAGAATGTACTCGCATGTAACTGAGTGTCTGATATGAATCGTACTGTCCAAGGAGGGGTGTCTGGCTCCTAATCAGAACAGCACAAGTCACAACAAGTCCAGAATAGTATAATGGAGTCCTACTATGCATTCTACATGATTCTAGGTCAATCTAAGCCAAAGTCAACTCTTGGTCAACTCTGGTCAACCCTAGAAGTCAAACTAGGTCAACCAAGTCTAGCTAGGCTTAACTAGTCTACACTAGACTTCATTAGTCTAAGCAAGTCAAGCTTATATCTAAAACCTATCACTCTATATATATATATTGGAAGCTAAACCATTCCACATATATACATAATACATATGGTTACCTATAGGTACACCACACATATCCTCATGTATATGCTTCCTATACATATGCATCCACATAATACATTGTATATATATATATGGAGATATACACACATATACATAATACATGCATATACAATGGTGCACTAACATATATGCCTCCACACACATTTTATATAATACATACACATATACATTATATAATATGTAGAAGGAAGATGGAGAGCTAGAGAGGAAGTAAAAGTGTGTGTGTGTGTGTGATAGGGTGTAGGCTGAAACATGTGACAGGGATGTAAACAGTGAAAAGAAGTGTGTGTGCAAACTGTGCACATAAAGTGTATGGCAGCAACCCAATAACCCAGCTATCAACTACCAATCCAATAAAAATCAGTTCAAAACAACCCAAGAAATTCTGAACAAGGGTTCAGTTCAGCCAACAGCATGTACTGCATATCCCATTCTCAGGTTTCAGCCTTTAGGAAAACTCAGTTAACATGAACATAAAAATCAGTTTTGTGTACTTATAACAAACCACCTTGAATCTCAGATTTTACCATGTGTATGTATTACAATGTTTGTAAATGATAATGAGTAAATCTCAGTTAAATCAAAACTAGAAATGAAACTCAGGTTTTGTGTAGGGTTGTGTACATGAGTTTCATATTGTGTGTGTCTAAAGTGTGGCAGGACAAATGAATGTGACAGGAAAGAGTAACATATAAATGCAGTAGCTACTCAACAGTGAACAAAATCTGGGACAGTGCAAAAGTGTGTGAACTGTGTCCAAGTGCAGGAATGCTAAATCAGGAAAGAGAAGGCTATGTGTGAGCATGACAGTGAGCAGGAGCTTGTGTTCACAGTTTATATGTGTGTGTGGGTACTAGGCAATTATGTGTGTACAGGAAAAAGACAGTGAAAGGGTGTGCTTGTGTGTGTAATATGCCATAATGTAAGAGTGTACAGGGAAAAGCAACAGTGTAGCAACACACAGGAAAAAGGAAAGGAAAATACATCAGCTTTCACCCTCAATCTCAGGTAATGAAGATGAGTCTCACTTTTTAAATCTCAGTATTGGAAAACCATTTGACTGAACTCACAAGCTCGATTTCGAAACACCTCTCCAACAGCCCAATTTTGAATGCAAAACTAAACTAACATAACAATCAAACATGTGGGAATTATAAATCAGTAAAGAACATCATTAAATCAGGAAATTAAAAGTTAGGAAAAACTGTATAAACCCAGTATCAGGACAGCACATGATTTAATGGGAAAAAGAAATAGCAACAACAATTAATCATGAATCTAAAGCTTTGGAAATGTAACACCCCTTGTGCACAACCCCACACATCATCTCGTGTCACCCCAGGGCCGATACGGCATGTCCATAGCAAGAAACACAAAGAGAAACACATACAGTGCACTGACAGTGCACTGTCTCGTGCACACGTGCACTTGTGTCGTGTGCACGACACAAGACACGAACGTATCTCGTGGTGACACACATGGGTAGCCCACCTATAGGGCTACCTCATGGGCCCACTGGCCAGTGTCCACGATGCGTCAGGGTCGTACACGAGACCCGTGTCAGTGGGGAAAATCCACTGTACACTGCCTAGGCAAATCCCCATGCGGGATTCATAACTCTCTCGACACTGCACGGGGACATGTGATACTTGACACGTGGCGTGTCAGTCACTGCCCCTTGCCCTGTATCGAGTTTCGTGTCCAATAGTGGCGTGTCGTGTCCGCTACAGGGCCCGATAGGCAGGGGATCCCTGTAGCAGTGCGCGGCCGTGTGCACGCGCGTGTCCACACAATCAAACTGACACAGAATGACACAAAAATCAAGATACAAGGACACGAATCACAAAGCTAGATCTAGAACTTATTTTCTATTCAAAAATATCAGGCTAACACGATCGACCTGCCCTCTGTGGCATTTGGTCGAACACCCTGTCCTGTCTTCTGATATGTGTCCAGAATGGACACGAATCATATGACACAGGACACGAATCACATACAGACCTTAGGGGGACTCTTAGGCTTCCTATTGGTGAAGACTACATGAAATTTCATGGAGATTAGAAGAAGTTACCTCTTTGTGAACTTTCAATGGAAAAGTCTCCTTGCTAGCTCCTCACTTGATGACCAAATCAATCCAAACCAACCTCAAACTGAAATGGAAGCTCAACAACAGTAATGACAGGCCTATTAGGTCCTATTGGAATAATTTAGAAGGAAATAGGAATAGGAAAGGGGCTCTAGAATTAAAATGGCATGAAACTTACCTCATTGAAATTAAGGCTCTTCCTAAAGAAAAGAGGCAACCCTAGTTTTGAGAGGGATTATATATGGAGGGAATCCCTAGGCATAGGGTGGCCGGCCACTAGGCTTGGGTTTAAGGTTTTGTCATTTGGTTGGGCCTTGGGCCAAGCTACCAAGCCAAATGTAGATTAACTTAAACAAGGTTCTAAAACCACAAGTAATGACTTATGACTTCTATTCCTATTTGCTAAAATGACTTAAACCAAGTGCTAGGCTAGGTTAGACTAGAGTCACTTGACCTAACCATGGCCCACTATCTAGGGTTAGCTTCTAGGTAGGTCTACAAAGTCAACACTAGTCAAAAGTCAACATAGTCAAACAATTCCAAATAAATTCCCAAAAATTCCCATAAATTCTAATTAATTCTAATAAATTTAAAAATACCCCAAAATGACAAAAATTACCCTCATACTAGAAATGTGATAGTGACAAATCTACCCTCCTTAAAAGAATTTTGTCCTCGAAATTGAAAGGCGAAATGCAACTGATGAGAAGGATAGAAAGTATACCTCAAGGTCCAAAAAGATAAGGGTACCGCTCGCGCATCTCATCCTCCCGCTCCCAGGTAGACTCTTCTGGAGAATGATGCCTCCATGCGACGCGTACCAAAGGTATCACCTGGTTCCTCAGAACCTTCTCCCGTCGATCCAGAATCTCCACTGGCTGCTCTGGATAGCTGAGAGAAGGACCCACCTCAATCTCCGAATGATCGAGCACATGGCTAGGGTCAGCCATGTACCATCTCAACTATGATACATGAAATACGTTGTGGACCCCCACAAGTGCAGGCGGCAAGTCTAGCCTGTAAGCCACGTCACCGACTCTCCCGCTGATAACGAAAGGGCCGATGAAGCGCGGGC
This sequence comes from Iris pallida, assembly GCA_029216955.1. Taxonomy (NCBI): domain Eukaryota; kingdom Viridiplantae; phylum Streptophyta; class Magnoliopsida; order Asparagales; family Iridaceae; genus Iris; species Iris pallida. The sequence continues at coordinate 130,956 of JANAVB010030361.1, read as the reverse complement.
TAAGCTTTCCGCCTCCACCAAAATGTATCGTACCACGAGTCGGAGATATCCTCAAGAAAACCTGGTCTCCGACCTAATCACAAGCAAGGTCTCAATTAATTAAATAACAAACATGATCAAAAAAATCACAAACAAATAACCTAAATCTAATCCTACTCTAATCTGTACCTCAAACTCCAAGGGCCTCCGGTGGCTATCGGCCCAGTGCCGATGTCTGTCCTGCGCCACGCGAAGTCTGTCCCTGATGAGCTTCACCTTTTCGGCCGCATCCACAATCATCTCTGGCCCCAGCAAAGCTCATCCCAGGATAAGGGTGTACGGCACCTACGCCCGTACAGAGCCTCGAAAGGTGACATCTCAATGCTGGCCTGGAAACTATTGTTATAGGCAAACTCCACCAAATGAAGATGATCCTTCCAGGAACCTCCAAAGTCCAAGACGCACGTCCGTAGCATATCCTCAAGGGTCTGAATAGTCCGCTCCGACTGTCCGTCCATCTGGGGGTGGTATGCAGTACTGAACTTGAGCTGAGTGCCCAAGCTGGTCTGCAGACTCCTCCAGAAATGGGAAGTAAAATGGCTATCCCGATCTGAGACGATGATGACCGAAACTCCGTGGATCCTGACTATCTGTCGTATATACATCTCCGCCAGCCTCTCAGTAGACGTGCCCACCTTGAATGGCAAGAAGTGGGCCGATTTGGTCAACCTGTCAACGATGACCCAAATTGCGTCTTTCCCTCCTGGAGTACGCGGCAATCCTGAAACGAAGTCCATCGTGATATGCTCCCATTTCAACTCGGGAATGGGCAGCAGCTGCAACAATCCACCGGACCTCTGTCTCTCTGCCTTGACCTGCTGACAGACCAAGCATCTAGCTACGAAGTGGGACACCTCCCGCTTCATTCCTGACCACCATACATGCTCCCGCAGATCTCGGTACATCTTGTTGGCACCCGGGTGTATAGAGTACTGAGATCTGTGGGCCTCCTGCAAAATCTGCTCTCTGAGCTCCCCGCTAGGCACGTATAACCTGGCACCGTGCCTCAGGGCACCATCCTCTGCAAGTGAAAACTCAGGATCCTCCACTCCTATATTGATCTGCTCTCTGATACTCTGTAAAGCCACATCCTCGAACTGGGCCGCCTTGATCCTGTCTACCAAGTCTGACTGAATCTGCATCCCCCATAGCTGTATCTGCACTCTTGGCACGATCACCTCAATCCCAAGGCTCTCCAAGTCGGCAAGCAAATGCCGATCCATGGTCAAACACATGGCTGTCGGATACCTACTCAAGGCATCGGCAACCACGTTGGCCTTCCCTGGATGATACTACAGTGCAATATCGAAGTCCTTCATCAACTCCAACCATCTGTGCTGTCTCATGTTCAACTCCTTCTGAGTGAACACATACTTAAGGCTCTTGTGATCTGTGAAGATCTCCACCCTCTCACCATACAGATAATGCTTCCACAGCTTCAAAGCAAAAATCACTGCTGCCAGCTCCAGGTCGTGGGTAGGGTAGTTCTTCTCATGGGGACGTAACTGCCTGGAAGCATAGGCAATCACCTTCTCGTGCTGCTGCAACACACAACCCAGCCCCTTCCCTGAAGCATCACTATAAATAGTGAATCCACCTGATCCTGAAGGCAACGTCAGAATCGAAGCTGTCGTCAGCCGCTTCTTCAACTCATCAAAAGCTGCCTGACACTCCTCTGACCATACATACTCAGTATCCTTCCGGTTCAACCGTGTCAACGGCTCTGCGATCCGAAAGAAATCCTGCAAGAATCTCCGATAATATCCTGCCAGCCCCAAGAAGCTCCTGATCTCTGCAACTGAAGTTGGCGCTGCCCACGCCTCGACTGCCACAATCTTCTTGGGGTCAACTGAGATACCATCTCCAGTCACCACATGTCCCAAGAAGTCCACCCGGTCCAAGAAGAACTCACACTTGGAGAGCTTCCCATAAAGCTGCTCCTTCCTGAGAATCTCCAGCACTATCCTCAAATGCTCCTCGTGCTCCTCCTCAGTCTTGGAATATATCAAGATATCATCAATAAACACTACTACAAACTGATCCAGATACTGATGGAACACCTTGTTCATAAGGTTCATAAACACTGCTGGTGCATTGGTTAGCCCAAACGGCATAACCAAAAACTCGAACTGTCCATACCGCATCCTGAAAGCGGTCTTGGGAATATCCTCCCCCTTCACCTTCACCTGGTGATATCCCGACCTCAGATCAATCTTGAAAAATACCCGAGCTCCGCTCAACTGGTCAAACAGATCGTCGATCCGCGGCAGTGGGTATCTGTTCTTGATCGTGAGATTGTTGAGTGCCCTATAGTCAATACACATGCGTACTGACCCATCCTTCTTCGGCACAAACAACACTGGTGCACCCCATGGCGACGAACTCAAGCGGATGAATCCCTTATCCTGTAGCTCATCCACTTGCTTCTTCAGCTCCACCAGCTCGCTGTTGTTCACCCAATAGACATGCTGAGAAATGGGCTCCGCTCCTGGAACCAAGTCTATCGAGAACTCTATGTCCCTGTCTGGTGGCAGTCCCGACAACTCCTCCGGGAAAACATCCATGTACTCTGCTATCAAGGGGTATGGAATCGTCTGCTCCTCGATCGAGACTCCACAGAAGACTCCGCTGCTCTGCTCTGCCTGACGTCTGGAGTACTCGAACTCTGGCTCTCCCGGCGCTCTGAACAGAACTCTACCCCTTCTGCAATTAATGCTGGCGTGGTGCCTGCTCAACCAATCCATGCCTTATACTATATCGTAGTTCGGCAATGGCATTACGAGCAGGCTCACCTCCAACTCACGGCCTCCCAAAACTACTCTCTGACCCTTACAAACATCTCTCACGAGGATAATACCACCCCCGGTCGTGATCTTGTAAGTCCTAGGCAACGATTCAGCTATGATACCGTGTCTAATCGTAAAAGATACTGAAATGAAGCTATACGATGCACCGGAATCAAACAATGCAAATGCTAGACTGGAGTCGAGAAGAATCGAACCTGCAATCAGCTCTCCAGTCACCTCTGCATCTCCAGCTGCCATGGCAAAAGCTCGCCCCTGCTTGCCTCCCCTAGCCTGCTGCTGGTGCTGTACAAACCTCTGCTGCTGTATCGGCAGGGCTAGACCCTGCTGCTGGCCTACTGGAGCTCTGGTTCTACCTCCCGGAGCTGCTCATCCCATACGTCACTCCCTCATCTGGTGATCTGCTGAGCCACACACTAGGCACAGGCCCAGCCTCTTCCTGTAATCACTGGCAGCATGTCCATTCCTCCTACAGTATCCACAAGTGGTAACCTACCTCTGTCCCTGCTGGTGCTGCCTCGGCTGCTGCTGGTGCTGAGCTGGCCTCTGCTGGATCGGCTGAGGCTGGAACTGCCTCAGCTGCTGAAACTGAAAGTGAGGCCTCTTGGCCTGGCCTCCGCTGCTGCTTCTACCTCCAACTGGGTCTCTCCCTCTCTTGAGCCTAAGCTCAAGATCATCCTCAGCTAACAGGGCTCCCGTCAAGATCTCCTCAAATGTAGCATCTCTGTTCCCCTTGGTCAGGGACTTGACCTCCTTGACCAGACCCTTCCGAAACCTCTGGGCCTTCGCCGTCTCGCTCAACCCCTCAACAAACCTGCCGAGACGGCCAAACTCACCCGCATACTCCTCAACTGAGAGGCTCCCCTGGACCAAGCTCTCAAACTGTGTCTCCAAGGCTCTGACTGCTGAATCTGGAAAGAACTTCTTCTTGAAGAAGCCCCTGAACTGATCCTAAGTCTGCCCTGGTACCCCCACCCTGGGGTCCGACTGATACCAGGTGCGAGCAAGATCTCGCATCCGGCTAGCTACGGCCTCAATCTGAAGGTCTGCCGGAATCCTGGCCAAGCGGAAGATCTCCTCCATATGCTCGATCCACTCGTCGGCATACAGGATCCCCTCTGTCCCCATGAAATCCCTGGGGCTCATTTTCTGAAACTGCTCGATCCCTGGTGTCCTCTGCTGCTGCACCACCGGTCGAGCTGCGGCTGTCGTGACGGCCAACTCCATGCCTCTGTCCTGCCGAGCCTGCTGTCGGTCCATGAACTACTGGAAGTATGCGAACATCTGAGCTGCGTCAATATGTCCTGGAGGCGGTGGCGACATGAAAGGATCCTCTGGAATGACCGGGTCCTGCCTTCCAGTCGGTAGGTGCATACCCCCTGCTGCGACTACCGAGGTCTCAACACGAGCTGAGGTGGCAGGAGCTGCAGTCCCCTGGCCTCGCCGTACTGGCTGAGAGGTAGCAGTCCCCTCTATAGCATCCTCATGGGTGGCACGCTGCAATCGAGTCTCTACCATCCTGAAGATAGACAAACAAGAGTATCAATTTCTGAGAAAGAAACGATATAAAAAAGGCGGACAATTATAATTCAAAGGATCAGCTGACAAAAGGATTTAGATGGCAATAAAAAGAATTTTCCTAAAGTGATTGAGTATCTTAAAATTAATGTCCTATATCCTATAGCAGGCTGCAGTGATACTCTAGTTCGAGTACCACTACACTTCTAGTCTAGGCCTACATGGGCCACCACTAAAAACGTGTCACGACCCGCACCCTAGAGTAAGGGCACGAGACGTGAATACGTCCAGCCTACGTCGCAGTGTCGGCAGTAGAACGCTGTCCTAGGTCACAACATCTAGCAATGTAAATATCTAAACAGTTTATACTCCCCGAATGGGGGTGACATAGCAATAGAAACTCAATCACAACTAAGGAAGATATAGCACGATATGAATAGAACTCAAGGAAATGAAATAGATAAAACAGTTGTCTAAGATAATCCCAGCAATACAAGGTCTCAGGTAAAAGAATATATACAACTGATCTCCAAATAAAGAGTCTAACTAGAACATGATCCAACTACAAAGGATAATAGCCTAACTATCTAGTCTAGGCAGTCGGGGAAAGGTCCTCAGCTACTGCTGGACTCTCCTGGGGGTCCAGCTCACAGGTGTCATCTAGGGCTACCCCGTAGTAGGTGTCCAGGCAAGCCTCCTCCTCGTCCTCTGTAATATTTTCAACAGGTCCAGTCAGGACAGGAGCGAGCACAGTACATCTCAACAGATCATAGCAGGTTAGAAAACATATAACATGCAGTAAATTAAGATACAGGTACTAAAGAAAAACAGTATGTAAACAGGAAGAGCTGTAATAGAAATATCTACTATACATAGAGAACTAGCAGTGACTAGTGAGTCAGAGTACAATCATGAACATGTAAATGGCCTGGGATGATTCTGATGCTACACTATGGAATGATTCTGATGCTACACAACTGGTGTATTATTTACATGTCCATTTATACTCCTCCGTACCCCCAATCAATACACAAGGATCCAGCCAGGTTATGTTATGATGCTATGTAACAGACTCCGAAGGTAATAGACCCCGAAGGTGATAGACCCCGAAGGTGATAGACCCCGAAGGTGATACATAGTAGTCCCATAAATGGGATAAGGATTCTAGGAAGACTCTACGATCATAAGAGTATATATCGTAAGTGATCAAAGAACCAATAAAGCATATGATACGCCATGTAAGTGAAATGCACAGATCATGTAGTACCCGATGCTCCCTAAGGATAACATCTCAAGAAGGGATCCATATAGTACCAATCCGTGTGACCAACGTGATAGTACAAGTAAAGTAATCTACTACAGGAAATAATTCTAAGCAGGATATGAAATGATCAGAGAATGTACTCGCCTGTAACTGAGTGTCTGATATGAATGCACTGTCCAAGGAGGGGTGTCTGGCTCCTAATCAGAACAGCACAAGTCACAACAAGTCCAGAATAGTATAATGGAGTCCTACTATGCATTCTACATGATTCTAGGTCAATCTAAGCCAAAGTCAACTCTTGGTCAACTCTGGTCAACCCTAGAAGTCAAACTAGGTCAACCAAGTCTAGCTAGGCTTAACTAGTCTACACTAGACTTCATTAGTCTAAGCAAGTCAAGCTTATATCTAAAACCTATCACTCTATATATATATATTGGAAGCTAAACCATACCACATATATACATAATACATATGGTTACCTATAGGTACACCACACATATCCTCATGTATATGCTTCCTATACATATGCATCCACATAATACATTGTATATATATATATATGGAGATATACACACATATACATAATACATACATATACAATGGTGCACTAACATATATGCCTCCACACACATTTTATATAATACATACACATATACATTATATAATATGTAGAAGGAAGATGGAGAGCTAGAGAGGAAGTAAAAGTGTGTGTGTGTGTGATAGGGTGTAGGCTGAAACATGTGACAGGGATGTAAACAGTGAAAAGAAGTGTGTGTGCAAACTGTGCACATAAGGTGTATGGCAGCAACCCAATAACCCAGCTATCAACTACCAATCCAATAAAAATCAGTTCAAAACAACCCAAGAAATTCTGAACAAGGGTTCAGTTCAGCCAACAGCATGTACTGCATATCCCATTCTCAGGTTTCAGCCTTTAGGAAAACTCAGTTAACATGAACATAAAAATTAGTTTTGTGTACTTATAACAAACCACCTTGAATAGATTTTACCATGTGTATGTATTACAATGTTTGTAAATGATAATGAGTAAATCTCAGTTAAATCAAAACTAGAAATGAAACTCAGGTTTTGTGTAGGGTTGTGTACATGAGTTTCATATTGTGTGTGTCTAAAGTGTGGCAGGACAAATGAATATGACAGGAAAGGGTAACATATAAATGCAGTAGCTACTCAACAGTGAACAAAATCTGGGACAGTGCAAAAGTGTGTGAACTGTGTCCAAGTACAGGAATGCTAAATCAGAAAAGAGAAGGCTATGTGTGAGCATGACAGTGAGCAGGAGCTTGTGTTCACAGTTTACATGTGTGTGTGGGTACTAGGCAATTATGTGTGTACAGGAAAAATACAGTGAAAGGATGTGCTTGTGTGTGTAATATGCCATAATGTGAGAGTGTACAGGAAAAAGCAACAGTGTAGCAACACACAGGAAAAAGGAAAGGAAAATACATCAGCTCTCACCCTCAATCTCTGGTAATGAAGATGAGTCTCAGTTTTTAAATCTCAGTATTGGAAAACCATTTGACTGAACTCACAAGCTCGATTTCGAAACACCTCTCCAACAGCCCAATTTTGAATGTAAAACTAAACTAACATAAAAATCAACCACGTGGGAATTATAAATCAGTAAAAAACATCATTAAATCAGGAAATTAAAAGTTAGAAAAAACTGTATAAACCCAGTATCAGGACAGCACATGATTTAATGGGAAAAAGAAATAGCAACAACAATTAATCATGAATCTAAAGCTTTGGAAATATAACACCCCTTGTGCACAACCCCACACATCATCTCGTGTCACCCCAGGGCCGACACGGCGTGTCCATAGCAAGAAACACAAAGAGAAACACATACAGTGCACTGTCTCGTGCACACGTGCACTTGTGTCGTGTGCACGACACAAGACACGAACGTATCTCGTGGTGACACACATGGGTAGCCCACCTATAGGGCTACCTCATGGGCCCACTGGCCAGTGTCCATGATGCGTCAGGGTCGGACACGAGACCCGTGTCAGTGGGGAAAATCCACTGTGCACTGCCTAGGCAAATCCCCATGCGGGATTCATAACTCTCTCGACACTGTACTGGGACACGTGATACTTGACACATGGCATGTCAGTCACTGCCCCTTGCCCTGTGTCGAGTTTTGTGTCCAATAATGGCGTGTCGTGTGCGCTACAGGGCCCGATAGGCAGGGGATCCCTGTAGCAGTGCGCGGCCGTGTGCACGCGCGTGTCCACACAATCAAACTGACACAGAACTACACAAAAATCAAGATACAAGGACACGAATCACAAAGCTAGATCTAGAACTTATTTCCTATTCAAAAATATCAGGCTAACACGATCGACCTGCCCTCTGTGGCATTTGGTCGAACACCCTGTCCTGTCTTCTGATATGTGTCCAGAATGGACACGAATCATATGACACAGGACACGAATCACAAACAGACCTTAGGGGGGACTCTTAGGTTTCCTATTGGTGAAGACTACATGAAATTTCATGGAGATTAGAAGAAGTTACCTCTTTGTGAACTTTCAATGGAAAAGTCTCCTTGCTAGCTCCTCACTTGATGACCCAATCAATCCAAACCAACCTCAAACTGAAATAGAAGCTCAACAACAGTAATGACAGGCCTATTAGGTCCTATTGGAACAATTTAGAAGGAAATAGGAATAGGAAAGGGGCTCTAGAATTAAAATGGCATGAAACTTACCTCCTTGAAATTAAGGCTCTTCCTAAAGAAAAGAGGCAACCCTAGTTTTGAGATGGATTATATATGGGAGGAATCCCTAGGCATAGGGTAGCCGTCCACTAGGCTTGGGTTTAGGGTTTTGTCATTTGGTTGGGCCTTGGGCCAAGCTACCAAGCCAAATGTAGATTAACTTAAACAAGGTTCTAAAACCACAAGTCATGACTTATGACTTCTATTCCTATTTGCTAAAATGACTTAAACCAAGTGCTAGGCTAGGTTAGACTAGAGTCACTTGACCTAACCATGGCCCACTAACTAGGGTTAGCTTCTAGGTAGGTCTACAAAGTCAACACTAGTCAAAAGTCAACATAGTCAAATAATTCCAAATAAATTCCCAAAAATTCCCATAAATTCTAATTAATTCTAATAAATTTAAAAATACCCCAAAATGACAAAAATACCCTTATACTAGAAATGTGGTAGTGACACCAAGAGTTGACTTTGGCCTAGATTGACCTAGATTCATCTAGAAGGCATTGAATTGCATATTGTTATCATTTTAGACTTGTTGTGACTTGTGCTATTCTGATTAGGAGCCAGACACCTCTCCTCGGACAGTACATTTTATCTGGACACTCAGATACCCGGCGAGCACATTCTCTGATCATTTCATATACTGTTTAGAATTATTTTCCTGCTTTAAATTACTTTACTTGTTACTGTCACGTTGGTCACAGGATTGGTACTATATGGATCCCTTCTTGAGATGTTTTCCTTAGGGAGCATCGGGTACTACATGTTTTGTGTGTTTCACTTACATGGCGTATCACTATGCTTTATTGGTTCATTGATCACTTGTGACATATACTCTTATGATCACAGAGTCTCCTTGAATCCTTATCCCATTTACTGGGTATCCTAGAATCTCCTACAATCCCCATTTATGGGACATCCATGTATCACCCTTTGGGGGCCTTTGCATGGAATCATAACATAACCTGGTTGGATCCTTGTGTATTGATTGGGGGTACGGGGGAGTAGAAGTAGACATGTGAATAATACCCAAGTAGTATCTCATCAGAATCTTTCTATAGTGTCTCATCAGAATCTCCTATGCAATTTACGTGTCTATATTGTACTCTGACTCACTAGCCACTGTTAGTCTCTATTTATAGTAGATATTTCTATTACAGCTCTCTCTCTGTTTACATACTGCATTTTCTTCAGTACCTGTATCTTACTTTATTGTATGATTATAGTTTCTAACTTGCTATGAATTGTTGAGATGTACTGTGCTCGCTCCTGTCCTGACTGGACCTATTAAAAATATTGCAGAGGACGAGGAGGAGGCCTGTGTGGATACCTTCTACGGGGCAGCCCTAGACGATACTTGCGAGCTGGACTCTCAGGAGGACCCAGCTCTAGCTGAGGACATTACCCCTATTGCCTAGACTAGCTTAGTTAGGCCTTATCTTATTTTATGTTGTCTTGAGACTGTTTAGCTAGACTTTATTTCTGTTTAGAGATTCTGAGTTGTATATATTCTTTCATATTCAATAGCTGAGATTTGTACTCAGGATATTTGCTGGGATATTATCTTAGACTATTTTATCATCTATTTTTCCTTGAGTTCGATATCATATCGTGCTATCTCTTCCTTAGTTGTGATTGAGTTCATTTACTGCTATGTCACCCCCATTCGGGGAGTATAAACTGTTTAGAGTTATATTGTTAGATGTTGTAATCTAGGACAGCGTTCTACCGCCGACACTGCGGCGTAGGCTGGACGTACCCACGTCTCGTACCCTTACTCTAGGGTACGGGTCGTGACACCACCTTCTTCCCGAGGACACCGCTTCATACTTGCCATCACAGATTACTTCTCCAAATGGGCGGAAGCTGTTCCGCTTGCAGAAGTAAAGACTTCAAACGTGATCAGCTTCCTCAAGCATCATGTCATCTATCGCTTTGGACTGCCCCGAAGGATCATCCACGATAATAGCCCGCAGTTTGCAAGCCACGCCTTCTATAAGTTTTACGACAAGCACAGAATTTAGAATGTTGCTTCAACGCCATACAATCCGGCAGCAAATGGTTGGCAGAAGCATTCAACAAAACCATCATCAACTTACTCAAGAAGTTCGTGTCCTCCAACAAACACGACTGGAACGAGAAGCTTGGTGAATGCTTATGGGCGTATCGTACTACAGTACGAACGGCCACCGAGAATACACCATTCTCCTTGGTGTACGGGAGTGAGGCAGTTCTCCCATTGGAGACTCAAATCCCTTCGCTCCGCGTCGCTCTCACTTACCAATTGACGACGGACGATAACTACCGTCGCCGGCTACAAGAGTTGGAGGCCTTAGATGAAAAACGCCTACTGGCTCAGCAACGGATCGAGCTATACCAAGCACGCATCTCCGGAGCCTTCAACAAGAAGGTTAAAATCAGAACATTCCAAGTGGGCGATCTCGTTCTGGCAGTTCGGAGGCCGATGGTTATGACTCACAAGACCGCCGGCAAGTTCCAACCAAAGTGGGAAGGCCCATTTATCATTGAGGCTGTATTCTCCAACGGTGCTTACCGCCTCGCAAAACAAAACGGAGACTTGCTCATGTTGTCCGTCAACGGCAAGTTCCTGAAGAAATATTATGTCTAAATGATATTTTCCAGATTATCGAGTCATGTACCCGCTGGTACCGCTGAACTCATATTCACAAAATTTTGGATGATTGATTTATGTACCCTCCGGTACCGCTGAACTCACATTCTCCAAATCCTAGATGATTGAGTTATGTACTGTCCGGTACCACTGAACTCACATTCTTCCTCCATAAAAAATCCTATATTATTGAGTTATGTACCCTCTGTACCTCTGAACTTACACTTTGATTCCAAAATTCATGGATTGTCGAGTTATATACCCGCTGGTACCCCTGAACTTACATCTCGGTCACTCTTTTAGGAAAAAAAAAGTCATGTGTAACCATACCTCTGAACTTTCTTCCTGAAAGAGCTCCTTCCTCATGATCCACTACCCGCACTCCCAGTGCACAAAAAGGATAACAGATCCATAAATTTCCAAAACGACCACGTCGATGTTACCTCTGAGTCGTTTTACTTCCGCCAAAAACAAATCACCCCTCTACATAGAACTTCCATGTCCTCATTACCTCTGAGTCGTCATATGTACCCCTTCATGGAGCCTACTCCTGCCATGTCCTCATTACCTCTGAGTGGGAAGGCTCCGTCGAAGAAACCCTCATGCTTGCCATGTCCTCATTATCTCTGAGTAAGCATGTTGATTCTCTTTCGACTTATTATCCGTACCCACGACTGGAGTACGCCAAGGATAGTAGGTCCACAAATATCCTCCGTTGAGTCCACTCCTGCCATGTCCTCATTACCTCTGAGTAGGAAGATTTCGCGGTGAGAAAACCCCATGCTTGCCAAGTCCTCATTACCTCTAAGTAAGTATGATGGTTCCCTTTCATCCTATTATCCGTATCCTAAGTCAGGGTACGCTAAGGATAATAGGCCCATAAATGTCCTTTTCTAAGTTTCTTAGTACAGGCCCATCATTTCTCATCATGCCCCGGGAGCTCAGGTGCTCCATGGCATTCTTTCTTCCGATACCAGGAGCGTCCATGACCACCATACCGTGGAACTGTTCTAGGTATCCCCATTCAAACTTGTTATCCGTACCTAAAACCAAGGTATGCCAAGGATAACAGGTCCACAAACAAGTCCCCCATGCGGGGCAAACATCACCATAACACCACAAGCACAACAAGCAGTACAGGTAAAGGGTAGAATAAAGCATGCTCTTTTATTTTGAAGGCAAAAAGTACTACATATTCTAGGGACAATGTCCCATTTAAAGAAAGGAAAAGAACGAAAATAAAAAAGGAGAAAAAGACCGCCTATGGTTTGGCATTACATAATTCCAGGAGACGGTTCTTCACCAAGGTGGTCCCCTGTTCAAGCCGTTGTTTAGCTCGACGCTCCGCTTCCTGGGACAACCGCTCCGCATTATCCAAGTCCATGTATGCCTGCCAGTCGTCCTCCAACTTTTTCAGGGCAATTTCCAAACCAGCCGAAGATCAATTCACTCTGTCAGCCTCCTAGATAATTAGCCCCCTTTCGGTTCGGGCAGCCTCAAGCTCAGACTCCAGGAAAGCTAACTTCCTCTGAAGCTCAAGGATCTGCTCCCGCGTGTCAATGATCCCACGGGAGGCAATCGCTTCCCGAGCCGTAACATCTTCACTCTCGCGGCTCAACTGATCATATCGATCAGACAGATCGCGGAGGTCCTTTAGTACGCCGGCCTGGCCTTATCCTAAGTAGCCCTTATCTTCTCTACAGCAGCTGTGAGGAAACCGCACTCCTGATTTATAGCAGCAGACAGATCAGCCTTCCACAGCACCTAAAGCTGGGCCAACAGCTGATCAGCCTCTAGAAATTTCACATTCAGAAGCGCAGCTACCCCTCCCCTACCGGAAAGAGTCTTAAGAATATCAATATGACCCTGGGCGCATTGCCGGGCCAAGACAAAAGAGGTTTCTCTTTCCACAGTAGTCGCTACCCCCTCTTCAAGTGACGATAAAAGCTGTCAACCACGTCCTGTAACGCTTCGTCCAGAACCTCTGTAGAGGACGGTGTCAAAGGAAGCATGGCCGGCAACGTCGAAGGAGGTGCGCTAGAACTTGCCACCTATGAGACAAATTCCAAGCGAAATGATGCGCGGATAGCGGCTAACTCTTCCTCTACCATCCGAAGAGCCTGGACACTTGGCAGGGCAGAGAGGTCGACTCTCGGAGTCGTCTGAGCAGAAGAGGACGCAAGGACCATTGTCCCCTGCCCCAGCTGTCCCACCACTTGACTTTCCGAACTCGAGACAGCGAGAGGCCCCTCAAGACGAGCCGAAAGGGGAGGAGGTACGCTCCTCTCCGCCAATGACCCTTCGGCAGAACCTGTCTCAATAATGTCCATCATCGGTACTGGAGAGGTAGGACCTGTATGTCCAGGGCAACAATCAATCGACGTAACCCGAAGGATGTGATGATAGAGCAGATAGGCCTCCTCGTAAGTTAAAATTCGGCTTATCTTACCAGGGGAGGAGCAAGGAGGCTGCAGCTCGCTCGCAGCTGGCGTGGTCTCCTCACCCGCAACCTCTAAGTTAAATTCTGCTGGCTCTTCTGTCCCAGCCACCCTGGAGGGAGGTACGACTCGATCAGCGTCATCTTGATAAATTCAGCAATTTTGGGGACAGGTTCATCGGAACCCCCGTCATCTTGAGTCATGACCTCGGCAACTTGAGATTCCTCTTCTTCTGACACCTACAGGAGGGAAGGAAAATGATTAAAGATCAAAAGTGGAAGAAACGAAGAACTAAATAAAAATGGTAGTAACTCGCTTTACCTTCGAAGCGGGGTCGACCTCCTCGCTTCTCTCTCTTATAGTTAGCCTGCGACGTCTGGTCGCAGCCAACTTTCGGGAGTGAGGAATACCGCCAACCGGGGAGATTTGTCTGCTACACTTCCGTATAGAACCAAGTACGACGGGTGGTTGATCCGCCACCATCTCATTTAACGAAACAGGCGGCTGATCCGCCCCAACATCTTCCACCGGGAAGGAAGAGTTATCTGCATCACGCTCTTCGTCCTCATCATCCGTAGTGGTGGAGTTTGAGTCTGGCACTTCGACTCTATTCTTCTTCTTCTTCCTCGTCTTGGCCCCTTGGGGCTTCTCATCCAAGCCAGTACCAACAATAAATCTGGTACCCGGGCTAAAACCAATGGGGAGCTTGTTCGCCATGACATGGTACAAGGCCGCCATATACAAAATCTCTACCGACGCCTCAATAGCAGGAACCGAGAAAGTGGCACGGGTATGAAATGTATCATAGTAATGCCAGGCCCTGATGCCGTCAAGGAGGCTACTTTCAAAACTCAGACAAGAGCTGGGACTGTCCAGAAAAAGTTGGCCGTACCCAAACTGACGAGCAAACCTGCTGGGCAGGTAAGGTTCCAGGAAGACAGCATTACGGTTGCGGTATACCAGGTGGGCGGGGCGGATGTTACGCAGCCACAGAAGCATCTGGCCGTCCAGAAACTGAGGGGCACTACAACAAAAAACCCTTTTAATGACGGCTAAAAAGCGTCATAATGACGAACCATGACGCTATTTTTTTCTACAACAACCGTTATGAAAACGGGTGTTATAAATGTTTTTTAAAAGCGTCATAAAATAACCGTCGTGAATAGTTTCTATAAAAGCGTTATGAATAGTTAATATATTGTGCACAATTCAGAACAATTTTAAAACGTCATGAATAGATAATATGTATAGGCTCAATACAGCACATTTATAACACTCATATTACTGAACTCATCACATTTATAACACTCAATACTGCACATTATATATTACTTTCCAAAAACTTCTCAATTCAATTTTAAAACAACAACTTTGAACTATATTCACAAGAAAATATTGAAATGTTATATCACCATCTTCATTACATTATCTCAAAATAGGGGAAAAAATACATATATTTACAACTACTACTTAAATGAATCCTCAAAACAACTAACTACTTTGGCTTCAACTTGAGCACATCAAAACTATCAATATCACGTGTAGCAAATTCCACCACTGCAATAATAGTTGCATCTTCATGTGCACCTGAGAAAGAAAATTAATACTAGTTAGCTTAAATAACTAAATGAGGATGTACATAATTTTACCTTAGAAATATATGGAATGAGTTTGAATCTCGAATTCCTATAAGCGTCATCGCCTCTAATAATCTTTGCAATAAGGGAACATTCTCCACCTGGGTATTCATCATATAATACAAAGCAAGACAATATGTGGTTGAACCAGAGACATGGGATCAAAATTAGGATGAAATTTTAGGAAGACCACTTGCATATTGGGGCCTGACATCTGTACAGTATTGGAGATGAAGAACATCATATTCACTTGTATGTTCACAATAAAGAAGAATTCACTCCCTTCTTGTGCAGGGAAATTAAGAAAATGCACCCAGCATGGGTATCGAAAAAAAAAACATATTGTCAGGCTGAAGATGCATATGGGTAAAATGTACCTGAAACTTCTGAAAGGGAAGAAAAACAAATGGAAGCTGAGCGATCAACGACTCCAAATCACCTACAATTATTTTATTTGTGGTAAAATATGTACATGTACACAAAATGATAAAGAAACATAACTAATCATTTTCATGAAGAACAAATAGTAACAATTGAGCCACCATATTCCAAACATTTCACATATGCTATGATTATGGGCACATACAGTTCTGTTGTTGCAAATATACATTTTGTGAACACACATTTCATGCCCAGATTCTGAACTACAGTTTGTTGTTGAAAATACAGAATTTGTGATACATAGTAGTTTTTAAATCAGTATAGAGATTGGTTGCCACTATGGAAGCTTTTGAAGTACTGAAAAATGAAAAACGAGAGAATGAAAATGATAGACACACATAAGAACTTGTATCATAAATCTTTTTCTCAGACTAAGGATCAGTTTCATGATTTGTGGACAAGAAAGAGAGAACGAAAATGATAGACACATAAGAAATATGGCTAAATTTGAAAGGTTGAGTACTCACCTTAGTAGAACCATCAGCCCAAAGAGGATATAGCACAAATACAATCATGTTATACTTCTCCATAGCTTCCTCTGGAGGCATGTCACCCAATTTCTGCCATGCATATCACCAAATTTTTACATCTTCTATTAGTTAACTGCTGATAAGATAATGTAAAATCAGAGTAAAAATATTTGTCTGTGTGTCTGTGTGTATGCCAATCAACCCAATTCTTGGAGTAACAATTCATATGAATACAACCCTAAGCAAATCCTACTTTACCAAAACACCTTATAAATCCTACTATAATTCAATAAAATTGAGAATTTCCCAACTGGACCATTTTGTACCAAAAAGAGTTTTTTGTTGTAGTGAATATACCAGACAGCAAACAACTATTCATCTTGCCATTTAAATTCTAATGTCTCACAACATCTTCAATGAAGCGGTTCTGCACCATCAAGGGACCAGACCTCTGTATTTACACAAGACTAGAATTCTACTTAGCAAATGTCCATTCAAACCTAGACACAACAAATTGGTCCCCGGCAAAATATATAAAACTTATACAACTCAAATGTTTCCCTGATACTTTGATTTAACAATATAAGAAGGGACCAAGCCAAGCCATTGCAAGAATTTGTGATGGTGGTGGTGTATTCTAGACCATTCACGTACAACTAACTTGGCCCCAAAATACAAATTAATAAAGACAGGGACTGCCAACGCAAAAGATGATTATAGGGACTCCCACTACTACATACCACTGGCTTTTATTTATTTTTCAATCTCATTATAAGTAGGTGCTAGGTGTTGGGTGAGTAAACCAAAAGATGGATAGATACCACCACCATCAACCATAATCTAAATGAAGTACAAAACACTAGAATCTAAGAAACAAGGATCCAAGTGCTTTCACTAAAGAAAGCATCGTATAAAAGAAAATAAATAAGGAGTTGAAAAGCAATACCAAGGACGGAATCAGAAATTCGAATTGTTTTAGATTGAAATATTTTTTTAAACATGGTTAGATTATGCTGTAAATTTAGACTAAACTAAAACTTGAGCTGTGACGTGAGCTGATATCGTATGGAAAAAAATTGGTTGGACTCGAGCCCACCTCTTGGTCCGTCCAATTCTAACAAAGTAGAACCATCAACTATAATCATCACTGCTACATCAACTAAATAAACATGGTAAAAGATGGACACAACTAAGATTACTATCTACCAACAATACCATAAACAAAAGGAAAGAAAGAGCATGTTTAAGTAGTAATTAAATACACTTAACATATTCCATTAGCAGATTATCAGGTAACTTGAGAGAACATTAAACTGATACACAAACTTTATTAAGATAATTGTTGTTGCCTGTAGAATATACCACATACTTAGATTTGTCAACATACAGAGAGCATATATCATAAACATCCATCAAAAGTTCCATGAACGAAGAGCATATGTCATACCGAATGAATCTGAGTCTTGAGCGCCACAAGAAAACCCGAATGACACCAAGAAACGAAGTCTCAATTACTGGAGATTCCAATGCAAGAAGTTCAATAAGTCAAGAATCAAATAATTAGAGGATCGGACTAAACTTACATACAATGATTCAGCTCCAATTCGTACAGCAGTGTCCTCCCCCCGATCTATCGTTCTCCTGACCTAGTTATTCAAGTTCACCAAAAGAACATCTCAAAGGTTTGCTAAGAAAATACAGATCGACAATCTGAGCTCTGTAACCATAGATCTAAACTTCAAAATTCCTTGTGACTCCACTGAGTGTTTGTCAAATCTTCAAGGATGAACCATCGAACAGGAAAACTCGACCAGATCTGGACCAACAATCTGATCAATTGGTTCTGAGAAACTTAATAAAGACTTCTTTCTAAAAAAATCTTTGCTCACCTGTTGCCGGACCAGATCATGCGGAGGAGATCACCTCTCCGTCGGAGAAAAAAATGCGAAAGTTTGCTCACCGAGAAAGCTCGTTGCCGAAGAAGGGAACGAGCTGCTCGAGGTCACCTGTCAGTGGAGGAAGCCACGAGCTACTCGAGGAGAAGTCGTCGTCATCATCAGTCGCTGGTGGAGGAGAATCGCCACCGCCTCCATGGTTAGATCCAAATTTTTGGGTTGGGGTTCGGTAGGCGAGAGGAAATGGAAAATTTTAGGGTTTAGAGTGGGACCTAGAGCTAGGGTTTAGAGTGAGACCTAGAGTTAGGGTTTGTGGGAGATTGAAAGGAGGAGATGGAAAATTTTAGGGTTTGGGGAGAGGAGAGAAGAGGGGGCAGAAGGAGAGCAAGGAGAATCAGAGTTCTTCTGAGTAAAATTGGAGGGGGGATGAAATATATTACAGAAAGTTTATTACAAGTTTGCCACCGCTCTAAACTATTAATAACGCTTTGTTTTATAAACGTTATAAAAAGCCCAGAATTAGCCCAAACCGTCATAGAAAAAAGATATTTTTCAACTTAATAACGCTTATGTATCAGCCGTCATTAAAACTCCTTGTTGAGCGTCATTAAAAGGGTTTTTTGTTGTAGTGGGGGCCCAATACCGTCGAGATGTACATCCGCTATTTTCTCAGCAGTAAAACGAGGGACAGATACGAAAAAGTTGTACATATCTGCTCTCGCCAGCACCATCCGGCAGGTGCGCATGGTCTCGTACTCCCGAGTCTCATTGCGATAACGGAAGATAAAAGCGTCGTCGCCAGTTACGCCATCTTCAGAGCCCGACCTCATCAAAGACGGACAGTGCATCAGCAGCCACCCCATCAGATAATGATAGGGCAGCTCAGTCCGTTCAAAGTCTTTTGTCACATCGCGGGCGATGACCTTGGACGTAAAAGTATAGAGGCCATGGTGTATGCTGCACACCATGACCGGAAGGAGAGCTAATTTGACTCCCAAAACTAGTTTCACAGCCGGAAGGATAAAATTACGACCGATCCTCTCAATAGAACCAGCTCCTCCCGAGACTACGCCATTCCGCAGCCATACGATCAAGAATCCCGCCAGGAGCGCCTTCTCTGACAGCTCTTGGGTATCCTGATAAAAATAACCAAAAGAGTCGGTTTGACTCCCAAATCTGTCACTAGTGGTGGCCACCCTCTTGGCCGACGACACCAAGGCTTGAACTGCCTCCCGGGATTGAGGACGTCGGGAAGTAACTCGACCTGAGGCACCCATCGAGAAGAGATAGCATACCCAGTACTTAGTGTAGGGAGCATTCCCTTCCGAGCTGCTGTCCTTCTTAGCTATCTGCTGACATGTGCTATTGTGGCACAATATCTCTTGATAAATAGCCACGAAGCCTGGATATCGTTCCTCCAACTCCTCAAACTCCTCATTCGTAGGAGTGTACGCCTCAAAAGCTTCATCCCCCCAAGGAAGCTTGGAAACTGCGTGTATTTCATGGAGGACAAGCCCCATTTCCCCTACAGGTGTATAGAAGGTTCCCGTACGGTGGTTGCACATCTCCAGCAGAGCTATAAATAATCTCTTGTTTATGGACAAGCCGTGGCTGGTGCCCCGAATAGCATGATAAAGACCAATCTCACACAGAAAGGCCTCATACTTTCGCGAGATCCACATAGACAAATTGATCCACGAGGGAATGGGGTGTATCCAATTCAGGAGCGTCAACCGTCCAGTGGGATAGGAGTCTTTTCGAGCAAGTTGGTTCAGGAAAGTGTCGGCTGCAGAAAACGTAAAATTGGGACCCGGCACATTCAAGAAAGTGCCCGGGGCCAATCTCATTACATAGCGGCTGGCATGCACATTGCCCGTACACACTGACTTCATGTTGTTGTTGTAATGGATGTCGCCCATAAATATCCCATTTCGGGTAGGAGTCAAAGACTCTTCCATCTTCCGGTCCAGCGGGAGCATATTAAACCAAGATAGTGGAAAATGATGCTCCATTTGAGAGATGCGGATCGCCATCCCGTTAGAGATAAAGCTCCAGTTCTCTGACACATCCAGAAGTTGACTGTTCTTCACAGTCAAGGCGTCCCCGAAGAAGAACGCAGGCTTCAGGTATTTCTCTTCTAATTTCCCCGAGTTCATCATAGCGCAGAGAAAATAGAAAGGGTGGTTCTTGAGGGCATTCAATCTCGCCGGAGGCTCGTCACTAGGTAACTGGTTTGCCACATACCGAACTATCTGGTCGTACCTATAGCCCATAGCGGCTTGGGCACGACCCACCAGGGGTTCTCCAGCAGCATTAACTGGCAAATTCACTAAGAAGAAGACAAAAGAAATAGGTTAAAAAGACGGCCAAGGAAAACTGACTAGTGCCCTCAAGCCTATGCGGCTCGGATTCAATGGAGCCTCAGGCGTCCCAACTCAGAAAAAAGCTTATATGGCTCCGACTAGTGTAGGCTCATGCTGCAATGACTAAACAAAGTTATGCGTCTCTGTTTAAACGTAGTCTCATGCGACAGAGTTCGGATAAGTTTAAGAGGCTCATACGACAAAACAAGTTCAGGCAAACCTATGCAGTCTAGACCAAATGCGCTTATGCGGCTCAATACAGATAAGTTCATGCAGTCCAGTTCGAATATGCTTATGCGGTCCAAATCAAGTGAGCTTAGGCTGAGCTTATGCGGCCCCGTTAGAGAAGTACTTAGGCGGCCACAACAACAAATCTCATGCGGCTCAGATATGGAACATACCCCATACGGCTCGAGACGTGCATACGGCACACATGAAGATGAAGGCTCGCGCATAAAATATGCGACGTAGCCATGACAGTTAGGGTTCCAAATTCACGTAAAAGTCCTTACCAGCGATAGCGGGGTAGACGTCGAGGTGAACTACGGGCACGTCAGCTGGCGGAGGAGCTGCCACAGTCGTCGCCGCAGAAGCAGTTTTTTTACCCTTCGCCGCCGACGAAGACGTTGCCTTCTTACCCTTCGCCGCAACAGTCTTCTTGGGAGCCATTACTATGATTAGAGAAGGAGGACGAAGACAAGAGAGCTAGGGCAAGAGCAGAAAGTAAAGAAAGTCTTCTTTCCAAACACTCTGCTATTTATAGGCAGAACCCCAATGGACCGACGCATCGATCCATGTGCAGTATAACCGACTCTTCGGTTATCAAGGCGATCTGATTATCTAAGACTAAACTCTTGGGATCCTGCCCTAAAAAAGCGGCCTTAAATCTGACAGCAAATCAAAGGCAATTAATGCAAAAGATTTGCACACATGGCATAAAGACGTGGCAAGGAGCCCATGCGGCTCAGATGGCCATTCGGCTGGAACGAGCATGCGGCTCAGATGGCCATACGGCTGAGGGGGCCATGCGGCTGAGACACCCATGCGGTCAGAACACCCTATGCGGCCCGAAGAGTTTATACATAGCCATGCTTCTTATTCAAAGTATTTCAATTTTGCAAATTGAAAACTTTGAAGGGGGTCATGTAGAAGCATAGAAAAGAATAAAGAAAGGATCATGCGGCCAAGGATCCCCATGTGGCTCAGAGAGCCCATGCGGCTCAGGGGTCCAAGCGGCTCACGCGTCTATGCGGCTCGGATAGACCCAGAGCCACGTGGCCTTCAACAGCTTCTCCCTTCATCTTTGGCTGTATTTAATGTCCTGACGGCTGACAGCTCTGACAAATGACAGCTCTGATATAAAGGCGCAATAATGACCGACATAAAGGCATATTTCTAGGAAAGAGAAGAAAATCGTTTCAGAGCTGGATGAATCCACCGAGTCCCGAGGCATGCGGCTGCTGTATTTATACGGCCACCCACTTTATGCGGCCACCCCCTTCATACGACCACCCATCTTCATGCGGCTGCATCCTTTATGCGACCGTCCGTCAGCATGCGGCTGCCTATACTCATGCGGCTGTCCATCTTCATGCGGCTGTTCATCCCCATGTGGCTGCCCATCTTCATGCGGCCGTTCATCTTCATGCGGTCCACTCATATGCGGCTCTGCCAAGATGACCCAATGGAGGACACGTGGCACTTGTCACGTCGATTGAGACACGTGGCAGTCTTATCTTCCTAGAATTATGGGTGCTAACAAATTCTAACAAAATCAGATTTGTTGCAATCACCATAATTGCCCAGATCAAGTCAAATTGAGCAAATTGGACATGTGGCAAGCCATCACAAGTCGCGAATATTCATGGCAATCGACATTAATTGCCCACAGAGATTTGATGCAATCTACATTAATTACCTAGATTTGCTTCAATCAGAATGAAGGGCCCAAATTAATTGGTCCATAACCGCTGACATATCAAAGAGGCAATCATTGCAAACCCTAATGATTGCATCTCACTCCTGTAAATAGCAAGGTGTCATTCCCTTGCCGGAAGGACTTTTTTTGGGAGAAGAGCACCAGAGCACCTGAAGAGACTAAAAGAGAGAGGGCAAGGAGAGCATTTCTTCATTAACGCCAAGCAGATCTTCCCCGTAGCCAAGGCTGTATCCGATCGTCCAAGGAGTAAGACAGAGCTGCCGTCGCTTTTCCGAGCCTCTACCGTCACCCCCCAGAATCTAAAATAAATAATTGTACTTAGATTGTTGTAACTAGGTTTTCGTTCCTAGGCTTTCTTTGTACAAGCGAGTTTGTATAGTAAAGTAAAAGTCCAGTCCTCCGATAATTGTTATGTTTTTTTATATTTTATGGCAAACAGAGCTATGAAGACATGCCGGGATTGAATCCTTATATCGCTACCCATAAGCTCAACATTCTGTCGAATGCGAAGCCAATCCAGCAGCAACAACGTCGATTTCGACCTGACATGATGGATGCCATAGAAGCTGAAGTCAATAAACTCATCGCTCGCGGTTTTGTTAGAGAAGAACAACATCTGGACTGGGTGGCTAATGTTGTCCCTGTTTTGAAGAAAATAGGGAAAGTTCGAGTCTGCATTGACTTTAGAGACCTTAGTGAAGCTTGTCCCAAGGACGAATTTCCTCTCCGATCACTAATGTCATGATTGACAATACTTGCAGATTTTAATGAATGTCTTTTACGGATGGATTCTTAGGATATAATCAAATCAAGATGCATCCAAAAGATGGGAAACATACATCTTTTCGCACTCCTCTTGGAGTCTATTGCTATACTGTCATGCCATTTGGTCTTAAAAAAGTTGGTACAACTTATCAGCGAGCCATGAGTACTATCTTTCGTGATCATTTACGAAAGACAGTTGAATGCTATATTGACGATATTGCTGTCAAAAGTCGTCTAAAGGAAGACCACATTCAAGACTTGAGAACTATATTCGATCTAATGTGCCAGCATCAACTCAAGATAAATTCCACCAAGTCATTTCTAGGAGTCTCTAGTGGCAAATTTCTCGAATTCGTCATTACCTCTAAAGGTATACACATTGATCCCGAGAAGATCAAAGCCATTCAAGAGATGCATCCTCCACGCAACCTAAAAGAGCTACGAGGATTCCAGGGGCAGCTTGCGTACATCAGGAGATTCATCTCAAATCTCTCTGGACGTTGTAGACCGTTTATTCAACTCGTGAAGAAAGGTGTGCCTTTTATTTGGACTGAAGAATGTCAACAAGCATTTGAAGACATAAAGCGGTACTTGATGAACCCTACAGTTCTAGTACCTCTAGTCTCAGGAATACCCTTCCTGATGTATGTTCGAGCAATGGACCATTCATTAGGTGCTTTATTAGCTCATAAAAATAAAGAAGGTCATGAACAGGCTATCTACTATCTCAGTCGTACAATGATCGGAGCTAAACGTCGATACACTCCATTGGAAAAAGAAAGTCTAGCTTTGATGTTTGTTGTTCAAAAGACGATACATTATATCACCGACCAAACTATTCATATGATTTTTATAGTTAACCCTCTCTGGGTATTGATGAAAAAGTCCAGTACACTTAACTCTAGGCTTGCTACATGGGCCATATTATTAGTACAATATGATATGGTTTATGTTCCTTAAAAGTCTGTTAAGGGCCAAGCTCTCGCTGACTTTCTGGCAGCTCATCCAATCCAGGAAACGCCTAAACTTTATGATTAGATTCCAGACGAAACTTTGAAATCCAACATGATCTTAAAAAAATTCTTGTCTGGCGTCTATCCTTTGATGGTGCATCCAGAATAGGACCAAAAGGTGCCATTGTCGCAAGAGTTGGGATTGTCCTTGTATCACCAGAAGGATTAGCTATTCAAAAAGCTTATTCTTTAGATGAGTCATGCTCCAATAATGTGGCTGAATATAATGCTCTGCTAATTATTTTTCAATTGGCTAAATAATTGGATATTGAATATCTTGAAATATATGGAGACTCTAAACTGATTGTCAATCAGGTTAGGGGCACGTATGAAGTTCGATATCAAGATTTGGTGCCATATCATGAAGCGGCTGTTAGAATGGCTACATCGTTTAAGGGTTTCTTCATTGAACATGTACATCAGGCATGTAATATGGAGGCCGATGCATTGGTTAATTTGGCAGCCGTACTAGCAATCCCAGTAAAAAGGCAACAAAAGATTATCATCACTAACAGAGAGTTATTTTGCATTGAAAATAATTCAAACATTGAGTTCAGTAATGCAATTGAAATTGATGTCATCAGTGAAGATTGGAGAGCTCATTTCATTAACTTTGTGGTACATAACATTTTACCTAAAGATCCTAAAGAAGCTACAACTATTCGTCGACGATCACTCCGGTTTTATTATAATCATACTACCAAAATCCTCTATCGACGAACATTTGATGGTCTACTCCTACGATGTCTTGCTGGAGATGAAGTAAACAAATACTACGGAAAGCTCATGATGGTGTTTGTGGTGCACATCAGCCTGATCCTAAATTATAAGATCGTATCCGACGTATGGGCTACTATTGGCCCATGATGGTATCTGATGCAATCGAGTATGCAAGGAAGTGCCGAGCAAGTCAAATCCATGCTGACTTCATTTATCAACCATCAGAATTTCTTCACCCGATGGCAGCATCATGGCCATTTAAAGCTTGGGACATGGATGTCATTGGTCCTAATAACCCTCCATCGTCTCGAGGACATCGATTTATATTAGACATAACTGATTATTTCTCAAAGTGGGCTGAAGCTATACCTCTGGCTGAGGTCAAGACAAGCAGTGTTATCAATTTTATTAAGCATCATGTGATCTATAGATTCGGTGTTCCTCGACGAATCATTCATGATAATGTGACACAATTCATCAGTCAGAAGTTCACTCGATTCTACGATGACAACAGGATCAAAAATATTGCTTCTACAGCTTACAATCATGCAACTAACGGGTTGGCAGAAGCATTTAACAAGGCCATCATCAAACTCCTCAAAAAGTTTGTTTCTACCAACAAACGAAACTGGAGTGAAAAGCCTGGAGAATGTCTGTGGGATTACCGTATTACTGTACGTACTCCTACAGGCTGCACACCTTTCCCTTTGGTATATGGATGCGAGGTCATCTTACCATTGGAAATTCAGATCCCTTCCCTAAGGATTGTCATTGCAATGAACTCACAACCAAAAATAATGATCGTTTGAGACTTCAAAAGCTTGAAGCGCTTGACGAGAAATGGCTCCTAGCTCAACAACATATTGAGTTATACCAAGCTCGTCTACCAAAAGCCTTCAACCGTAAAGTCAAAGTCCAAATATTTTAGAAAGGAGAACTAGTTCTAACCGTCAGACGTCCTATGACTATGACGCACATGAGCAAAGGCAAATTGAAAGTGAAGTGGGAAGGACCCTACGTTGTAAGCAAAGTTTTCTCCAACGGAACTTATCAATTGACTAGTATGGATGGTCGAGTCGCCATGATGCCCATTAATGACAAATTTCTTAAGAAATATCATGTTTGAAGACAAAGAGATATTAACACAGAGAATCAGAATGTAAATAAAAATTCCTTTTATTTCATAACTAAAATAGAAGAAAATACATAAAATTAACGAGGACCAGAGCCCTCTTGATTGAAAATATATTTCGTAAGAAGCTCGAAGACATTATTGTCCGATGACACCATCAGTACACAAGCGGCCTTCCTCAGAGCTTCTTCCTAGGCAGTACTTCCAGGCTCCACCAGTTTGGCAAGAATGTCCTATTTTGATTCAGGAACAGCCGAACTTCCTTCCACTTCTGGCCAAATGAGTGGTGAAGGCTCGTCGGAATGAGTGTCGATGGCGGCTTTGATCTTTGGAATAGCCTCAGCCTCCTTGGGTGCATCTTCGGAAGACATTTGCAAAAGGATTGTAGAAGCATAAATAAATTTCGTAGACTAAGTCAAAGAAGTTGAGAGCTTTACGCAAGTCAAACTGAATCAGATTCAAATTTTACGCAGAGAGCAAACATGACAAACTCTACGCGAACTACTTTACGCGAGAGCCATCCTCAATCTTTTACGTAGGAGACAGGCTGTCAGACTGCATTTAATGTGCGTGATTTTGATCTGACAGAATGATTTTCTGATAGAACAGTGCACAAAAGCCGAGAAGATTTTTCACCAAACCCAACGTTTGTCGTTTAGTGTGCAGATGGGCTACTTTACGCTTAAGAGACTGCTTCTTTTACGCACGAAAGCTATTCGAGCTTTTACGCTCAAGGCTTTTGTGCGCGTAGAGTTTATTTGAGCTAATTATCCGCTCAAGGCTACTTTTCAGCCACTTTACGCAGGAAGTTTATTTTGGGTTATTTTACGCCCAGTCTGCTACTTTACGTAGGAACTCTATTTTGGGTCATTTTTACGCCCAATCTTTTCTGGCTATATGAGAACGTGGTCTGCTTACGTGGCTTTCATGCCACACTTATCGAGGAACGTCTGTACGTGCTCTCTCCATTTTGTTGAAGTAGTAGGACACGTGTCACCATACGTAGAGATCAAAACTCTACATGGGACACGTGTCATCATGCGTAAAGGTTGATTTTTAATCGTGGGTGACAGTTACTTGCGTAGAGACCAAACTTTGTTATTTTTTACGCATAGAGGGTCTAATCTATAAATAGACTTATTTTTAACACAGACATCATCAAGAGAGATACAGAAGAGGAGATTCTGAGAAAACTTATACTTTTAGAGTGATATTCTGAGAAGCATTTCTTCAACTTTTTCTCAAGAACAGGGTGAAACAAAGCAGGAAAGCATTCGACTGTGCCATCAGTGTCGTTTTGTCGATACCTTTCTGGTGACTTAGTTCTTTCGATTGTTCGTCTTCTTCAAGCAGTTCTCTTCATCATCATCGTATGGTCTAAGGAACAAAGCGATCGCTCTTAGATCAGACTTCCATAGCAATACTTCCCAGAAACAATTTGTACTTTTGTACTTTTTTTCGTTTTCTTTCAAAAGCCAATTTTAGGCATTTTGTTAAGTAAAACAAAATGACGACTCTGCTGGGGACGACTTTCTCCTCTGACGAGAAAGCAATTGCTCAATATGATGATGTGTCGGTCGGATCGACAAAGAAGACTCTGGTTGTTCACTTCGACCAGATTGCTTACGAAGAAATGCTCTGAACTAGGGGTAGTACTTGCTGCTCCATTGTTCAAAAATCGCGAAAGGCACAAAAAGTTTGGATTCCTAAGTCCAAAGCATTCTCTGATCTCCCTGCTGTCTCTGAAGGCAAGGGAATCCTTCCCACTCCTGTTCTGGAGGCTCCCGTCTGTAACGAGGCGGTCTCTACTTCAGTGATACGCCCCGGGCGTAAAAATCAGTCTCCCGTCTGTGATGTTGTAGACTCCCAAGTTTTACGCCCTGCGCGTAAAAATCAGTCTCTCGTCTGTGACGTGGTAGACTTCTAAGTTTTACACTCTGCACGTAAAATTCAGTTTTTATGTTCTGCGTGTAAAAATCAGTCTCTCGTTTATGACGTAGTAGACACTCAAGCCTTGCGCTCTACGCGTAAAGGTAAATCTCCCGTATGGGACGTGGCAGATACTCATGTTTTGCGTTCTAAGCGTAAAGGTAAATCTCATGTCGGTGACATGGTAGATAAAGTTCACAATGATGTCTTTGTATCTAAAGTAAATTTATCTGCACACATGTAGCATAAAAGCAAGAATTTTATTGTTGGTAAAACTTCAGTTTTCCACCAACAGCCTTCTTACACTGCTTTACGCAAGGTACCAAACCTTTAAATTATGTGTAATGCTGATGGAGTTCTTTGTGCACAAAAATCTCAGGATTTACGCACGCAACTCCAGGCGCGTAAAAATGCACAGTTTGGTTCTGCTAATGCAGTCAGTAATCTTCTTTATACGCAAGGGATTAAACATTTCTCTGTCCCAAATATAATAAAGAAGACGACTCCTTCTAGTCCTTTTGATTTACGCGAGTTGCTCGTACAAAAGCGTAAAAACAAAAAATCTCCTATGACACTCCCCCAAGAAAATCACCACTGTGAGTGTCACCAGATCGTAATCAAATGTTGCTGTTCAGCTTCTAAATGGTCAGTTTTTGACCGATTAAGCTACAATGTGCCTCAGCAATCAGTTGATGACCAAGAACATGAATTGTCATATGCTTCAATCAATATGGCATCTCATGTCAATAGAGGACGACGTCCAAGACGTAATTCGTCTCGGACTCCTAGCCAACAACAGTTCAACCGACTTCTTGATAGTTTTGAAGGGGTGTATCAGAATACCCGGTCAAGAAGTCAAAGATAGTTGCCATCTTCAGATTCAGAAGCTGGGGGTACCCAGTCTTTAGAGTCAGAAACTGATAGTGTTGATTCATACCTCTACACCAATCCCTCTGTATGTTCAAGGGAGGTTGAATCCTATGCTATCGGAGATAAACTGGAGACATCAACTTCTAATATAGAATAACATCTCTTTGTAGTTGAGCAATCACTGAAGGACATGCTTGACATGATGCAAAGTATGCATCAAATAATAATGACTCAGCAAACTGTTCAACCAGCAGTGGTAACACCGGTGCAGGTAGCAGCACAAACTTAAGATAGTCAAGGGGTTGATACACCCTTGAATAATCTTAGTCAAGAGCCTGCTATCAATCAAAACTCCGTAGCTCTAGATCCTCTCATTCCAGAAGATGTACCACCTCCGGTGGGGATTACGGTACATCCAGCCACTATCCAATCAAATGTACTTCCGTAAACTAGTGAAGCTATTCAAGTAGTGCGTGAACTAAAAGCACAGTTTGAAGTTCTTACGAACAAGGATCAACTCCAGAGGTTAGGGATCAAGCAACCTTATCCTCTTCACTGGAATGATTTACCCTTTTCTCCAAAATTCAAGCCACAATCGATGGTGTTATTTGATGGAAAGGCCTCTCCTAGTCAATATATCAATTATTTTGATATTATGACTGTACATTTGCAAAAGAATGATGCTCTTCTCACCCGAGTTTTCATTGGGTGTTTGACGGGTTCAGCATACGACTGGTATCGCAGTCTACCCGACAATTGCATATCATCTTTTGACGAGTTTAAAGCAATGTTTCTCTCTCGTTTCTATGAGGGAGGAATGGATATGAATATATCCTCCTTAATAGAAATCAAACAAAAGGAGAAGAAAGATACCCGGACATTTATCGAACATTTTCGAC
The DNA here is from genome assembly GCA_029216955.1 of Iris pallida. Classification (NCBI taxonomy): domain Eukaryota; kingdom Viridiplantae; phylum Streptophyta; class Magnoliopsida; order Asparagales; family Iridaceae; genus Iris; species Iris pallida. The sequence continues at coordinate 101,439 of JANAVB010030361.1, read as the reverse complement.
AAGCAACTTTGAAAATGCCTCCCGGTATGCCAGATTTAGCATTGATTGATACATGCAAAATGAATCTATGACTAACTATTGTTGTCTTTACGGGTTCTCAATTCACAGATTGGGCCTCGTTCATTATAGCAGCAGTTTCAGCCGAAACCAATGGTAGGTTGGCTCGTGAACATGGGATGATCTTTGCCTCAGAAGACAAAGGAAAGAAAGCCTCTTCAGGTAATAATTCTGGCAATCGCAATAGGAAAGAAAAGGAAACCCTAGTGGTTAATCTTTCAAAACCCAAAATGACGCCAAATAATCTGGAGTCTTCCAAACCAAAAGAATAATACTCTTTTGATGACAGTGATATCCCAGGGATATTCCAATGTCTTGTAAAGAGTGGCAAACTCCAGATTCCAGAGCCAAAAAGACCTAATAAGGTAAATCTGACTGACAATCCAAATATTGTATCTATCATAGATACATAAATCATCCTAGCAAGGCTTGCTATGTTTTAAAGAAGAAAATCCAAGAGTTGATAAATGCTAATACCATCGCTTTAACCAATGATGAGCATACAGTTACAACTAATATGATTTCTCTTCAATTTGGAGGTTTTCCTCCACAGCAAGTTCTAGATGGGATTGTCCCAATTCCAAAGGCGACAATAAAAATTGTGAATCTTCCGCCTGCTAGAGAGCAAAGTGAAGGACTATTGCCTCTCACATTGAAAATGGTGAAATCATGTGGGTACATCCTGATTTAGTACCTGAAATGGAGAATGAAGGTAAAACTTTAAAATCCAAGAAAGGTTAAAAAAAAGTCAAAACCTGCAATATGATTTCTCATATTGTTACTCCAGATCATGATGATTTGGATCATCTTTAGGATGGCATTCCTTTGGAGGATAGACTAAGGGGTTTGACTATATGCCCTCCAAGTTTGGCTCTTTCTACCAAACTCAAACTTACTCATCAGCAATGGTTAGCAATAAATAGTGTCCCCTTATACAGGGCACAACAAGTCTTTGTTGCTTATGAGAAAGCTCCTGTAGGAATTTTTCCTCATGTCCCGAATATCCCTACTCTTGTGGATACAGAGGTCTCTGCTCCTTCTTCCTCCATTGCACCATCTATTAAAAGCCCGCTGCCCACTCATATGTACAGTCAACAATCAGTCCATCTCATAAAAAAGATGGGCTATGACTTTCAAAAGGCGGAAGGCTTGAACTATGATAAGGGAATACGACTTCCTTTACAAATTCAAGGTCAGAAATCAACTGTTGGATTGGGATTTGAAGTCCCTCATAAAAATCCTCTCAAGCATAAGACTAAGGGAAAGAAGGATAAAACCTGTAATATAGTACTTCATTCTCCTGAGTCTGAAGAAGAAACCTTTACTGGTACGACATCTGGGAAAGAGTATCACAAAAATTATGAGAGAACTTCCAAAGAAGCGGGAGACGTTGCTGAAACACTACCAGCTCAGCCATCTCATGTTCCTGCTGAAGCAAGACCTTCTAAACCATCTGTGGTTGAGAAAGAAAAACAGAAACCAGTACGCTTTGACGTCCCATTGAAGTCTGCTTCAAATCAAGGGGTGTTAATGAAGCCCTACAAGTTCGATATTCTAGCCCAATTAGCTAATACTCCGGCTAGACTTTCTATCTTTGAGTTGCTTCATCTTTCTAAAGAAAGTCGAAAAACTTTGAGTGAAGCTTTGCTACAGGCAGTTTCATGCTTAGCTCAACTCAAGAGTCCTGACAATATACCGATGTCGTGTCCATAATGTCATAGTGTGATGAAAGAAATTCCTAACATTACCTTCACACAAGAAGATATGCTGTTGAAGCATAATAAACACGACAGGCCTCTGTGTTATACAGGGTATAATGAATCTACTGAAATTGACAGGATTTACATTGATCCTGGGTCTTCTATTAGTATTATTCTTCAGAGTATGCTACGACCCTTGAGGATTCCTACTAGTGATTTGACTTACAGTAGTACAACAATAGTTGGTTTCAACTCTGGAAAGAGTAAACCATTGGAGAAGATTCGTCTGAAGATTCAAATAGGTGATCTTCGAACTATGGCAACCTTTTATGTTATCAACTCAGATATATCTTACAACATCCTTCTTGGAAGATCGTGGATACATGAGCATAACATTGTGCCTTCAACTCTCCACCAATGCTTCAAGTATATGGACTCTCAAGGGGTTGTGAAGACTGAATTTGTAGATATCAATCCTTTTAAGGGTGTTGAAGTATATTTCTCTGATTCAATACTCTACAAACAAGAGCATGTGAAGGAGATATCGGATATGGCCGAAGATCGATCACCTGCAGAAGATCAATATGTCTTAGAAGATCCTACAGAAGATCAACCTTTGAAGATTAAAGTCAAAGGTCGAATACAACCTCAACCTGTCAATGACGAACCTTTGGTGATTAAGGTTAAAGGAAGAACTTGAGCTTCGTCTGAGGAAACAGTGAGAGTTCCAATCAAGAGCCAAGTTCAGCCTCTCATGATCAAAGTCAAGTGATGTACTTCTCGTACGAATGATCCAGAACCACTTATTATCAACCTTAGCTAGTCTACGCTGAAGACGGATGACAGTCCGTTAATGATAAATCCAAAGCATAGTAGCCAGTTTATAAATGATGTAAATATTGATCATTCTGTACTTTTTCATATTAATGAAGATTTCCTTTTGGAGTACATGGCTATCAAATTTATTGAAAGAATGACTTTATCTGCTGATAATCAAAGTCATCAACATAAAAATGACATAAATACAGAGAAACCTTATATATTAATCATAAGAAAAATTCTTTTCCTTCTCATGTCGATATTGGACCCTATGCTCAAAGGTTTCTAACATCTTCTCCTTATTTTCTACCGGTATCCTCATCATCACAAGCTTGTGTAACTTATAGACATCACGAAGAATCTTATTTTGTGATTCTGTCTAATAAGAAAAACAAGCGCCAAATTGTGTTTGGCCTGGCTAGAAATATCCTGTTATCCAGACAGATGATCTAGAGAGAAAGATAAAGGAAGAATCTGAATTGACGAATATAGTCAACAATCTCTTAAGATTATCCAGAATATGGGATATTATTTAAAGACTGCTAGGTCTCAATCAAGGCAAAGGTAGACGGTTACCATTATGTGGTGATCCATTTTACCAGAAAACTCATCATGGGTTAGGGTACGATCCATCCCACATGTTTAATGAAGATATACAAGAAGAATTTTCTTCCATTTCTTCACAATCATCAGATTCTGAAGAGATCCAGTTCATCGAATCTGATACATCCTACATGTACAAAGAAGATATTGAAGAAGATTTTTCTTCCAATTTTTTACAATCCTTATATTCTGGAGGAAACCATTATGATGAATCTGAGTGCGTATTCTCAGTCAACATGGTACAAACTGATGGTGAAGCTAAGCTATTTGAAAATGACCCTTGGGTACAACAAATGGACACTCAATGGGAGCTTCGTTTTGAACAGTGACAGCCACCTACAGAAGATGAAATTGTCCAGATTGACGTTGGAGACGGAACTACATCTAAGCCAATATTCATCAGTAAAAACCTTTCTGAAGATGAAAAAGAAGAGTTGATAAAACTGATTAAAGAATATATTGATATCTTTGCATAGAGTTATGAGGATATGCCAGGTCTAGATCCTAAAGTAGCTACTCATAAACTCAATATTCATCCTAATACCAAACCTGTAAAACAACAACAGCGACATTTTCGACCAGATATGATAGATGCAATTGAAGCAGAAGTCAAAAAGTTGATCATATGTGGCTTTGTTCGTGAAAAACAATACCCAGACTGGGTTGCTAATATTGTTCCTGTTATGAAGAAAAATAGAAAAGTTCGAGTTTGCATAGATTTTCGAGATCTTAATGCAGCTTGTCCAAAAGACGAATTTCTACTTCCGATTACCGATGTCATGATGGACAATACATGTGGTTTTGAGCGCATGTCTTTCATGGACGGATTTTCAGGATATAATCAAATTAAGATGCATCCATAAGATGAAAAGCATACCGCTTTCCGTACACCCCTTGGAGTTTACTGCTATACGGTTATGCCATTTGGTCTAAAAAATGCCGGTGCTACGTATCAACGGGCCATGAGCAATATCTTTCAAGAACATCTACGGAAAATAGTTGAATATTATGTGGATGATATTAATGTCAAAAGTCGATCAAAAGATGATCATATTCAAGACTTAAAGACAGTATTTGAGTTGATACGTCAACATCAACTGAAGATGAATCCTACTAAGTCTTTCTTAGGGGTTTCTAGTGGCAAGTTTTTGGGATTTGTCATTACTTCTCAAGGTATCCATGTTGATCCTGACAAAATCAAAGCAATTCTTAAAATACGTCATCCACGCAATCTAAAAGAACTCCATGGCTTCCAAGGTCGTATTGCTTATATCAGGAGATTTATATCCAATCTTTCTGGGAGATGTCAACCTTTCTCTCGTCTATTAAAGAAAGGTGTATCATTTGTTTGGGATGAAGCATGTCAGAAAGTTTTCAATGACATCAAGCAATACCTTACAAATCTACCTGTTCTGGTACCTCCAGTGGTAGGAAGACCATTTTTGCTATATGTTTGAGCCTTAGATCATTCCTTCGGTGCTCTTCTTGCATAGAAAAGTGATAAGGGCCATGAACAGGCAATTTATTATCTTAGCCGAATGATGGTTAGAGCTGAACAAAGGTATACTCCTGTGGAAAAGGAATGTCTGGCCTTGGTTTTTGTCGTTTAAAAGACATGATATTATGTGTCAGGACAGACTATTCATGTCATCTCCAGAATAAATCCTAATCGGGTATTGATGAAAAAATCGAGCATTCTTAACTCCAGATTAGCCACTTGGGCAATGTTGCTTACTCCTTATGATATGGTCTATGTACCTCAAAAATCAGTGAAGGGTCAAGCATTAGCTGATTTCTTAGCAACTCACCCTATACCTGAAACATCTAAGCTTTATGAGGACATTCTAGATGAAGTCGTGGATTACAACATGACTTTGAGGGAGGACGTTTGGCAACTATATTTTGATAGAGCATCGCGGGTTGGACCTAAAGGCAATATTGTCTCCGGAGTAGGTATCGTCTTGGTCTCTCCTGATAAGATGGTCATATACCGTGCTTATTCTCTTAATAAACCATGCTCCGACAATGTGGCAGAATATAATGCTCTGCTAATTGGTCTTCAAGTAGCAAAACAATTGGACGTTGAATTTCTGGAAGCTTATGGAGACTCTCAACTGATTGTTAATCAGGTCAGAGAGACATATGAAGTCAGAAATCCTGACCTCATTCCCTATCATCAAGTGGTAATCGAATTGATCCTTTCATTCAAAGGATTCTTCATTGAATTCGTACCACATTCTCCAAATTTAGAAGCTGATGCTCTTGCTAGTTTAGCTGCAGTCTTAGTTGTTCCAATTAGAAGACAAAATACCATTACTTTGTTGGATCAAGACTTATTCTGTGTCAAGAATAATTTGCATATCGAACAGAGTTATACTACAGAATTAAGTTCTCAACAAAGGGATTGGAGAAGTCCGTTTATTGATTATGCAGTCCATGGGATTTTACCTAAAGATCCAAAAGAAGATGCATCAATCAAAAGACGATCATTTCGATTCTGCTATGATTCTTCTTTGCATATGTTATATCGTCGTTCATATGACGGACTTTTGCTGCGTTGTCTCTCTGAGAGTGAAGCTAAGGAAACACTCCGTGAAGCTCATGATGGTGTCTGCAGTGGTCATCAACTGGGTCCGAAATTACAGGACCGTATTCAAAGAATGGGGTATTATTGGCCTTCCATGATAGCAGATGTTGTGGATTATGCCAGACGGTGTAAAGCATGTCAGATTTATGCCATTTTTATTCATCAACCATCTGAATTCTTATATACTACAGCAGTTTCTTGGCCCTTCGAAGCTTGGGGTATGGATATTATTGGTCCTATTAACCCTCCTTCTGTCAAGGGACATCAGTTTATCTTGGCTATAACCGATTACTTTTCTAAATGGACGAAAGCGGTTCCCCTTGTTGAAGTGAAAATATCTAATATGGTTAGCTTCATTAAACACCATGTTATTTATCATTTTAGGATTTCCCGAAGGATAATTCATGACAATGGACCACAATTTGCCAGTCAGGCGTTTTATCGATTCTGCGATAAGAATCGAATCCAGAATATAGCTTCTACGGCTTATAATCTAGCTGCTAACGGTTTGGCCCAAGCTTTCAATAAGACAATTATTAAACTTCTCAAAAAGTTTGTCTCTTCTAATAAACGTGATTGGAATGAGAAACTTGAAGAATATTTATGGGCTTACCGAACGATAGTCCGAACTCCTACTGATTTTACACCTTTTTACTGGTTTACGGATGTGAGGTTGTTCTTCCATTAGAAATCCAGATCCCATCTCTTAGAATAGACATTGCTAATGATCTAACCTCAGAGAATAATGATCGCTTACGACTCCAAGAACTTGAAGGATTGGACGAGAAGCGTCTTCAAGCACAACAGCATATTGAGCTATATCAAGCCCGTATATCTCGAGCTTTCAATCGTAAAGTTAAAGATAGGGTATTCAAAGTTGGTGAGCTAGTTCTAGCTGTCCGGAGACCGATGGTGATGACTCATAAAAGCAAAGGGAAATTCCAAGCAAAATGGGAAGATCCTTATGTAGTCGAGACAGTGTTCTCCAATGGTGCCTATAGGTTGTCTAAACCTAATGGAGATTTGCTCTTGATGCCAATTAATGACAAATTCTTGAAGAAATATTATGTCTGAATTTCTTCTTTATTCTCCAGCTATCAATGTTTGGTTAAGCTGATTATTTGTCTCCTAAAAGAGAATTTTGATCTTCTGTCTTACCAGCTGATTAAAAAAAAGATTTATTATTTATCATGTTCTCATGACCTCTGAATAAATATTAAGTCTACTTCTTTTCTTATCTATCATGTCCATATGGACTCTGAATAGATATTAATCTATTTTTCTTTGAGTTGTTACGATCTGTCACATTCATATTACCTCTGATAGTATTGTACACTCTAAAAAAGATAACAAGATTCATTATCTATCATGTCCACATTACCTCTGGATAGATATAATTTATTGAATTAAGAAGACTTGTCATGTCCATATTACCTCTGATAAGTATTTTCTATCTCATACCTATTATTTAAATTAAAAATAAATAAGGGTCACAAAACAAATATTTTATTCATTTCTTGAAAATATTACAGAATAAAAAAGACAGAAGAATACAAAATCTGTATTAAATGCAAAAATGCCTAAGGCGGAGCAGATACATCTTTGAGCTGTTTTTGTAGCTCTGCTAGACGCTTCTCACGAGAGCTCAGCACAGTTGCAGTAGCTATGGTGCGTCGAGCTTCTGGAGTACAAAGATGGGAGAATTCGGCGAAAGTAGCTATCATTTTATCCTTGGCATCATCAAGGGTTTTAATGACAGCTTCAACACCGAAAACCTTCTCTTCCAAAATTGAGCTATGCATTAAATTTTGGTCTCGATCCGCAATTATTTGCTCTCTTTCGGCCTTTAAGCGAACCAACTCTGCCTCAACTTCATGAATTCTATCATCTTGCTGATGAATTCTCATGTTTGAAGTCTCATAGGCTTCTTTATGCATCTTCAGAAGGGGTTTATTTTCATTCAATAAAGCTCTTTCTCTGGCAACTTCGCTGCTATAGTTCTGGAGAGATTCATTGAAAGTAATCCCCCGAGCGATGTATTCAGCAGATAAAGCATCATACTCAGTTTGGATGAGACTTTCAATAGTTTCACTTGACAGCCTTAGATATTCTCTAATAGGCTGTTCAAGTCCCTCTACTACCTTCTCCAGTGTCGCTGCTCTCTTAGTGTCATTGAACATGGCAATATTCCTGATTGTGAGAGCAATCGCAGCCTTGAAACTTTTATAATTAAGGCCCTTCTTCAGGACCATCTTGATCAGAGCCGCCAAGGTTTTGTAGAAAGTTTTAGTATGAATCTCAACTAAGAGATTCATTTCTGCATTTGAGCTCGGCGTGGCGGCAATGTCTACCAAGTCCCTCTTTTGAAGGCTAGGAGTGGGTATTGTTGTTGCCTTGGTAGCAAGTTGAGTTAAAGCCATTGTTGATGCTACTACCTTGGCTAAATGATCCCCAGGAGCTTCAGAGGCCATATCTTCAGCACTTTTTTGGATCATTACTCCAGCCGTTTCTGGAGTTAAAACTAAGAGTTTTTGTGGCGGTGATTGTTGTGGGAGGAATCGTGATTATTGTAACCGACTCCGGTTTAGACACTGTCTTCTCAGGAACTTGTGTCGGATTAGTAGCAATAATGGAGGATGCTATTACAATGTCTCTAGCTTCAGTTGATGAGTTGACCATATCTTCATCACCTTTATTGGCTACCGGCTCTTCAAACTCTGGAAGTACTTCAGTTGTATTGGTTTCTTCTACAACTGTTTCTTCATTGAAGGCTGTTTCTTCTGCAGCAACTGCTTCTTCATCTGTAATTGGTTCTTCTACATTTTATTCTTTTTCTCCGTCCTCAGCAAGAGAAGATAATTCTGGCTGGGCATCTACTTCAGGCTTTTGTTGTACTTGCATGGATAGAGAGTCTTCTTTTGAAGAAGAACTCTCTGTCTCAGACTCTATGTTCTCTTCTTGGATAATCTTTTGAGAAGGAAGAGTAGCAATAGGCTTTGCTGCAATGATAACACCTACAAAAATTAAGCAAAATAAGTTAATATACAAAATCATATTACATAATTTTGTATAGATTTTGTGTATTTACCTGGAATAGGTGCAGGACGTGTCAAAAGTTTGTCATAATCTTAATCCCAGTCATCATCATCGAAGGCAAGAGCCGGTTCATCTGATGGGATGGGCTCTGGATCAACAGTATGTGTAGTGGCGGTATCCTCAATAGCTTTCACCTTTTGTGGCAAAGTCAGATGAAGTGATGAGCTGAGACGACCAGGAGATAGGAGCCCCACAGCTTCTGTTGATCCTGCTGGTTGGGATGCCGAAGATCCTTCTCCAGGATGAGCTGAAGAAGATGCAATGTGTTGAGGCTCCTCGACTGGAGTTTCGTTCTCTGGAGTAGCGGCTCTCTGTCGAGAAGGCCCTTTGATAGTGACCTTTTTCTTCTTCTCTGGGAGGATAACAGCTGTACCTGATTTCCGTTTCTGGGTTTTGCTGATAATAATTGGTCCTGCAGCTATTTTCCCAGCTCCTGTAGGGATTACTTCCAGATACTCATCTGGAACAGCAGCGTCATCGGGTATATCTGAAGGTACCCTGACTGGTTCTTCGACGTTCCCTTCCTTGGGCCATCGAAGACTCCCCTTCATATTGTAGCCATGTGTGAAAGAACAAATAGATGCATAAAAGCGAGCATACGTATGAAGTATTCGTAGCTCGGTTGTACTTGTAGCAGTTGATACCCAGAATTTAGCACTAGTACATTCAGTGCTAAAGTATCTCCATGCTCTTGCACCATCAATTAATTTTCCATAATAATGGAAACTGGTGGAGGGATTACCAACGTGAAGTTGGTCATATCCAAACTGACGAGCGAACCGACTTGGTAGATACGGTTCGAATGCACAGTTGTCTTCATTCCTATACATCAGATGTGAGGGTCTGATGCACATTAGCCATTTAAAAACTGGCACAGGTAATGAAGTCCTTCCTTTCCCTTTATCTTCAAATTGTACACCAAGGCAGTCGGCTGGAACTTGTGGTCTTGTACAGAAAAAGTTCCATCCATGAGAGTAGTTTAGTACTGCTCGAGTATCTGCCACTGTAGTTGTAGTCCATGTGGCTTTATTGTATTTCTAGACAAAGACCTCCGTATTATCTCCAGGGCCTGGTGGCAATAAATTGCAGTTATGATGCAATAGCCAGTCCATTAGATAAGTATAGGGCATCTCTACCCTAGGGAATTCTTTTCGGTGAGGAGCATTGTTAATTAGTTCATCACCAAAGGTCCGCAAACCTGTATTTATGCGACACACCATTGCCGATAGCAGGTTGATTCTGACCTTGAACACCAAACGTATTGCCGGCCACAATATGTTTCGGTGAATTCTGCCAGCTGTGCTAATCCCTGGCACGACCCATCTCCGTAGCCACAGAGAAAGAAAGCCTGCCAGCAAGGCTTCCTTTGATATCTTCTGACTGCCATACCTCAGGTAGCTCAAGGTTTCAGTCCCCGCAGGGATGTCTCTAGTCTTAGTGGTCAGATACTGGTCCGAAGACTTATGTGTGATCATCAAACTATGGATCAAATCTGAAGGAATTATTGAACAAGGGTTGATGGTTGGAGCCTTATTTTCTTGGAATCTCCCCTGGTCGTTCTTGGATATCCTATTCGCGTGGTAGAATAAATAGGTTGTCCATTTATTAGTATATGCCAAATGCGACCCACTTTCATACATAGTGGTGCAAATTAGATAATGGCACATTAATTCTTGATACAGTTTGACTAGATCAGGATTTTTCTCGCTGATCTCTGCTAGTTCCCGGTTGGACGGAACATACTCTTCATAGGGAGCTTCACCCATCGGCAGCTTAGAGATGAATTACATCTCGTGCAGTGCAAGACCCATCTCACCTAGTGGGGTTGCAAAAGTTCCTGTTGAACTAATATACAACTCCATCAAAGCCAAGAACAGGTTACTGTTCATTGGTATACCCTGGCTAGTGGAGGCTACCACTTCATAAAGGCCAATGGCTTCCAGATCCGTTTTGAAGTTCTTCATAATCCAAGCACTAAGTTGGATCCAGTTCTGATTATAAGGAGTCAGCCACCCTGGTAGCCTAGGGTTGGCCTGAGGATATAATACTGAGACCTTCATGAACTTGTTAATGAACATTGGGGTCTGCATCGGTTGGATCAGAGCTGAATCTTCACTCGATGTGAATCCAGGTAATAGACCGAAGAAAGGGACGACACCGCCACTAGGAGTACTAATGTGGTAGCCTATTTCGTCGGCCCCGTCCCTCTTAAAAATAATTTTTCTCGGTCTATCATAACTGCTGGGAGTCAGGTTCCATAGCATCTGTCTTGGATGAGTAGCATGAACGAATGCAGATAAGGGATAATCTCTGGCCATGTCTGGGAGATGGAAATCTATAGCATCCCCGAACATGAAGGCTGGCTTCAAAAATTGTTGGTCATCTAGCGATACCAGACTCTCCATTTATCATTGACGACAGCATTATGTCCCCCTGAGCAGCTATTAGTTGTTGTCTCCCTTTAGGGTATTGTGGGTCTGATTGAGAGAATTCCACATGGGACAAATTCTCTAAGTAGTTTGAGCCCACCATACCAGCTGGTGAGCCGAATATTTCGGCAAGAGATGTATTTGTAAGTCCACTGCCAAAAGAAAAGAAAAAAAATCAAGTTAGTAAAAATCTAGTTTGAATTTTTACGCAGATGACCTAGTCTGAATTTTACGCATAAAAATTAAAGACTCTGTACTAGAGAGCTTGACTATGCAAACTTTACGCTTATGCGCAAAAATTAAGTTGATAAAATTTTTAAGTGCAAAAGTTCTTTGTTTTACGCAAAGTCTTTCACTTGTGATTTTACGCTGGCACGAATGAATGTGAGCGTATTTTGTTTTTATGCTGGCACGTATTGACGTGAGTGTATTTTGTTTTTACGCTAGCAAGTATTGACGTGAGCATATTTTGTTTTTATGCTGGCACGAATGGACGTGAGCGTATTTTTGATCTTTACGTTGGCACGTATTGACGTGAGCGTATTTTGTTTTTACGCTGGCACGTATAGACGTGGGCGTATTTCTTATTTTTACGATGACACGTATAACGTGGGCGTATTTTGTTATTGCAATTTCTACGCTGACACGTATAAACGTAGGCGTAAAGTTTAGGGTTCGAGTTTTCTTCTTCTCCGACGAACTCACGGCCGAATTAGGGTGTTCTACCTTTCATGGCCGGAGCCACAGCGGGGTTGGTCTTGCGGGGTGTCTCCGATGATGCGACGGCGGTTCCCGTACGCTCGTTTCTCGACGAAGCAGCGGCGGGCTTCTTGCCCTTGGCGCCGGTGGTGGTTTTGCTCCTGGGGGCCATTGATTCGAATTGAGAGGATGAACAAGAAGAGAGTAAAGAAAGATCGAGATTACGAGAATGAGTAAAGTTCTCTCTCTATCGGCAAGGCTCTATTTATAGAGAATTTTGAAATCGGTTCAAATTCCCAAAATTTACGCTGACTCTTGGATATCCCGAATATTACGCTTCTAAGCCGACTGTTGGGTATCCCGAATTTTACGCAGACTGTTGGGTATTCCGAACTTTTCGCGGACTGTTGCGTATCTCAGATTTTTACGCTTCTGTTCAAAGTATTCCAAATCTTAGAAAAAATTTGAAAACTTTGAAGGGGGTCTTGTAGAAGCATAAATAAATTTCATTGACCAAGTCAAAGAAGTTGAGAGCTTTACGCAAGTCAAACTGAATTAGATTCAAATTTTACGCAGAGAGCAAACTGGGCAAACTCTACGCGAACTACTTTACGCGAGAGCCATCCTCAAACTTTTACGCAGAAGACAAGCTGTCAGACTGTATTTAATGTACGTGATTTTGATCTGACAAAATAATTTTCTGACAGAACAGTGCACAGAAGCCGAGAAGATTTTTTCACCAAACCCAACGCTTGTCGTTTAGTGTGCAGATGGGCTACTTTACGCTCAAGAGACTGTTTCTTTTACGCACGAAAGCTATTCGAGCTTTTACGCTCAAGGCTTTTATGCGCGTAGAGTTTATTTGAGCTAATTATACGCTCAAAGCTACTTTTCAGCCACTTTACGCAGGAAGTTTATTTTGGGTTATTTTACGCCCAGTCTGCTACTTTACGCAGGAACTCTATTTTGGGTCATTTTTACGCCCAATCTTTTCTTGCTACATGAGGACGTGGTCTGCTTACGTGGCTTTCATGCCACACTTATCGAGAAAAGTGTGTACGTGCTCTCCCCATTTCGTTGAAGTAGTAGGACACGTGTCACCATGCGTAGAGATCAAAACTCTACATAGGACACATGTCATCACGCGTAAATGTTGATTTTTAATCGTGGGTGACAGTTACTTGCGTAGAGACCCAACTCTGTTGCTTTTTACGCACAGAGGGTCTAATCTATAAAAGACTTATTTTTAACACAGACATCATCAAGAGAGATACAGAAAAGAAGATTCTGAGAAAACTCATACTTTTAGAGTGATATTCCCAGAAGCATTTCTTCAACTTTTTCTCAAGAACAGGGTGAAGCAAAGCATGAAAGCATTCGACTGTGCCATCAGTGCCGTTTTGTCGATACCTTTCTGGTGACTTAGTTCTTCCGATTGTTCGTCTTATTCAAGCAGTTCTCTTCATCATCATCGTGTGGTCCAAGGAACAAAGTGATCGTTCTCAGATCAGACTTCCATAGCAATACTTCCCAGAACCAATTTGTACTTTTGTACTTTTTCTCGTTTTCTTTCAAAAGCCAATTTTAGGCATTTTGTTAAGTGAAACGAGGATAGGTGTGGATAACCTTCTCAAAAGTTATTTACTATTAATAGACAGAAAGGCTAAACATTCTATCTCAGGAATCGAAACAACCTTTCCTTGAATATGCATGTTCCTTCATTCATCCATTTTCATCTCGTGAATAGGTCTCCATTTATTGTCTATCACGGGAACCGAAACGACCTTTCTTTGAAAAGGTATGCTTATTTACTCTTTAATCTTTTTAGGCCTACATTTATTATCGTTTATTTACTTTCTTGTAAATAAAGCCACATATAATAAATACTCAAAATTCCTAGTGGAGTCTATCCAAATTATCAATTCTGTCTTTTGAATCCCAGCAGTTTTAAAAGATATCTTATCTTTATGATAAATTCGTATTATCACAGATATCGTCTTTTTAGACATGATATCATGTCTTTGAGTCCCAGCTGCTTGAAGATCATCAATAGAAAAATGAATTCACGTCCACATTACCTCTGGATTCTATTTTCTATATCATCACATCAAGTCATAAAGGAGAGAAAAATTAATCTTTATTCCTTCTTTAAAAATATAGATACATCTTAATGGAAATCTATTACATCTCAAATTTTTATTCTAAATATAACAAATGAAGGCCTATTACATCTTTGGATCTTCTTGTTGGTGCCAGTTCCGTACCTATTCGACCTGAAGCAGTGAGCAAGGCAACAGAATCAACTATGGTCTTCTCTCTCAGAAAGACGAGAGGAGAACGACAGAGTACAGCAGCTCTAAGATAAGCTGATGTCAATACAACTGGTGGAGAAAAGATGACCCTTCGTGAGAAGTAGGAATGAGATCACCCTTGTGATACGATTCCTAGTTCTGTGTCTCCACCATCCAACTCTCATGTATAAAGGCCCTTCCTACCATCTCGAGGAAGCCCTTTTAAACATAAAGAGTTCTGAGCTCTCTGATGTGTGTGTCAAGGTGGTTCAGCTCCATAGCAACGAATATCACCAATACCAGTTCTGAAGAATCTTGCCAACCGATTTCCTGCAAGAAGTGAATGAGAAGAAGTTAATGAATTTACAGAGTGCAACGATCAAATCTGTACAAAAATCACAGGTTGCACCAAAACTTCCACGTTGCACAACGGATGTGTTGCGCCACGCACATCATCTGTGTTGCGCCATATTTTGTATGGTACAGCATCTGTATTGCGCCATGTTTTGTATGGCGCAGCATCTGTGTTGTGCTATATTTTATATGGTGCAGCATATGTGTTGTGCCACATTTCGTATAGCGCACCATCTGTATTACATCGCATCTGTATAGCATAACATCTCTGGTGTGCCACATCGTATAGCACAGTTTGAATACTATGTGAGTGACAACAACCAAACCCTAAAAAGGGTGGCACGAGTCAGAAAGTGAACCGAACTCTAAAAAGAGAAGGCGTACGATGAACAGATCAAACCAAAAACCCTACAGAGGATTTGGTTGATACGATCGATGCAAGGATCAATGATCAAAACGCTCACCTTCCATTGCCGGGCTGACAGTCTCTCATCGTGACGAAGGCGGATTGTACTGACACGCACATTACTGCTTTTTGTATGATGAAGCGCGAGATAAAGGCTCAGCGAAGCCCTTTCCTCTCTTAACATCGAATCTTCCGGGCACCATTAGGGTTTGTCGAAGAAGCTTCTGAGTCTGGAAGAAGAAGAAGAAGAAAGACAGAGTGGTCAAAGGAGATCGGAAAGAAGAGAAAGAGGTAGGATTTCGAGAACGTCACGTTGGTGAAGGATGAAAAATCCAAAGGGAACGGCTATTTATAGTTTTGTAAATAGAACTAAATCGCACAAATTATGCTGAAGAATCGGGCTCGAGTTGACTGGCGCAACCTACTGTTGCGCAACTGGCGTTTAAAATTCGAAGTTTGTTGAAATAGTTGACTGGCGCAACCCGTGTTAAGTTCCTCTAATTCAAAGTATTTCAAAATTTTGAAATATTTCAAATTTTGAAAACTTTGAAGGGAGACTTGTAGAGGCTAAAAATCAAGCTGCGCCACCCATTAAGTGTGCGATCATCAAGTAGCGCCAAACCATTATGTTGTGCCAGACTATTAGGTTGCACCAATAATTGGTTGTGCTAACATCAGGTTGCGCCAACGACAGGTTGCGCGGTGCCACATGGCAAGCATCCTCGAGAAGCTGTAACGGTTGCCATCATTACTGAAAGCTCTGACAGCACGACAATCGAAGAAAATCCGTTCGAATCCCGCACAATGCGGCGCTCGAGAAGATTTTGTCAGCATGTAATTAATGCTGACAGCTGGCTCGCGCAAGTCATTGTGTAGCCCGAGAATTAATCAGTACAGCACAAAAGATCCATTCAAAGGCGCTAATTGTTGTGTTACGCCCATGTGCAACCTGGCTAGTTGGCGCCACCTGATCAACTTTTATTTAGAAGCAAGGGTGACATGGCGCACAAGGCACCAACTTCACAGAGTATGCCTACTACACTGCGCACGATCACGTGCATCTCATTCAAACGATGCCACGCATCCACAGCAGTTGGTGCAACCGCTCACGCAAGTTGTTACATTCTGTCCCCGTGCAACCTGATGAAGCACGCGTAAGGTGATCGAACAGTATCCAGAACAGGATGACGTGGTGTGCAAGCCACCAACTTCGCAGAGCATGCCCGATACACTGTCCACAACCATGCACATCTCACTCAAACGATGCCACACGTCCACAGCAGTTGGTGCAACCACTCGCGCAAGTGAACAGGCGCACAACCTAAACCTCGCACAACCCAAAATAACTGCTAAACAGTTATTTCCAGAACTCTATAAATAGAGTTTCCAATCAGTTCTCAGGGGGGACCAAGGATCAAAAACTCCTGCAAAAGTGCTGTTGCATCCTCCAGAAGCTCGTGTCTTCGATATCACATCGTCCAAGGGATAAAGTGATCGTCTTTTGATTAGATTCCTATAGTTGTACTTTTCCTAAAATTAATTGTACTCTTTGTACTTTTTTTTAGTATGTAGAAATCGAATTTTCTTTTTGTTTTTGTAAACACTGACTAGTACTCATGGACTCGAACAAGTCACGAAACACGGAAACACGGTAATCACGAAATATAGTATGTAGAGGTCCATGATACTAATCCGTGTAACAATGTGTCAGCTAGCAAGAGAGCATCTGTATAAACATGAAATGGAAAGACTACTATGAATCAGAAGCAATCAGAAAGTACACTTACCTGGGGTCCTTTGCTGGTAAAACCGATAATACTATTGCGTCCAGATTAGCCAATTTGGCTATGGTTGATATAAAGAAGCGCGAAAAAGAATAGAGGATATCTGATTAGTCACGGATCATTGATAATCTAATCTGAAAGGATTTGATTTAAGAAGAAATTCTTCAAAATATATATTTTATAAAATGTTAAGAAAATGTATAGCTATTCTTTTTTAGGATGATAAGGTTTATATATAACACTATAGAGGAAGTATGATTGTAGACAATAAGCTTTTTTCTTTTCTTTTTCATTAAAACATAAAATAAAATATATTATATATATTTATATGTGGACTTAGTAAGTAAATGTAAACTATTTAGAAATCTATAAATATACAAGTTCAAGGTCCACAATAATAAACCCAAGGAGCCCATATCAAAATATTTAACATAAATCTTATCTTATTCCTAAAAGGTTGTTTTAAATATATAATTGAAAATTAATTGAATATATATAAGAAATATTTTGGAGAAGTCTAACAAATATATTTTCACTAATACAATTTCAGGAAATCTTAATATCATATTCATTGCATGTAATTTCTAGAGCAACAAATAATAATACTACTAGTAATACAACATATGTATATATGTATATACTTTTAAATATACAGTATTTATATACAAGGCAAAGAGAACAGAGTAAAAATAAACAACCAGGAAAAACTGGCCCAATCTTCTGCTGGCCTTAACTAGAGTGTAACAAGAAGGAATAAAACCAAAATATTAACAAAATCTATACCTAAATATTAAACCCCTTTTTTCCTCAGATCCTAGCCCATCGTTGCTGGGCCAGCTGGGTATACCCACAGAACAACGAAAACAATATAAAGTAAAAACTAACCTAAAGTGAAAGAACAAAACAGCGGTTAGTTGTTGTTCCTTCACTTCTCCTCTACCAATTTCCTTCGAGAGGGGGAGAGAAAAAATCGAGAGGGAAGAGGAGAGGGCATACCGGGGTTCACAGGCTTCGACGGGTCTGCGCACGATAGGACGCGCGTCAGCAGAGACAGAGTTCACCAAACGGCGCGCGAGACCACCACGGCTTGCAGCAGCAGTCGCCGGTGCTGGCTTGGCTTGGGAAGAGGTCTGGAGACGCGGTCATCGGGTTCTATGGGCGCTGGGATACAGCACCGGGGACGGAGACAAGGGCGGCTACCGGACGGCGCTCCAGAAATAGCGACGAAGCATGGCGGTGAGGTCGGATCTGCATCGGCGTAGGCTCTGTGCGACCGAAAATGGGGCACGGAGGCGATCGACGGCTGATCTAGGGCAGACCATTCCGGCAGCGGGAGGATGAAGGCTCCCAGCGGCGCTGCGGCGGTCCTTGCGTGGACGGTCGTACTCGATGGAGCCCGAGAGGAGGAGGCACTCGACAGTAGGTGTCGGGTCTTGCAGAAGGCGCCTATGCATAGCACGATCAACAGGTGCAGGTGTGTGCGACGGCTGTCGTTGTCCCGGTCGAATGCGCCGGAGGGACGCTGTCAGGTATGGTGAGGGTTAGTATTGTATGTTGATTGCGTGACATATCCTGATGTTTGGACACAGAGGAGGTGGTCTTATGAATCATGTCCGGTATGTCGGACACGAGAGACTTGTATTCTGTCACGACCCGCATCCGCTTGTCGGATACGAGGCGTGTCCAAGCCCAGCCTACATCGCAGAGTCGACGGTAGAATGCTGTCTAGAATATGCAAGTCATAGAATCTATAGAACTAACATGGTAGTCTATATCTCATCCACAGAAATCAGAAGATGCAACTAACTCAAAGGAGTAACGAATAATCACTGAAGGAATGAATATACAAAATGGAGTATCAAGTTATCAATAGTTTAAGTCACGTCCGGTGGACACAATTCTACTACCAGTAGACGTTAAGTAAAATAAAGACATGAAATAAATGATTGAGTCAAAATGCTAATCAAATGACCACCTCAGCTGCAAGGACGCTGTAGTCTGGTGCTGGCTCAAACCCGCTCGTCGGCTCAAAACTCGGCTAAACTTGAAGAGATCATCAGGTCCTCAGAGGACTAGAAAGATACAGGAAGAACATGCCACGCTACAGTATAACATGCATAAAAAAATGACAGAAATGGAACATTGTACTTCTACACGAAATACATGACAATGCAACATCAAAGACAACGATCAACACTTGGGCTAACAGACAGGGGTACCATGACAATCGTAGCTCATCCGAAAACTAACGACCAACAGAATAATCACAATCGCATCTCCTCCGAGAATAACGACCAACAGAATATCACAACCATAGCACAAAACTAACGGCCAACAGAATTATCAATACAACCGAAGCTCATCCGAACTATCGGCCAACAGAAACTATCATATAGCCCGCATGCCCAGTAAATGTCCTCTATGTCACAAGGAACTATACAGGTGTCTGGTCAAGTCGAATCAAGTCAAGTACAACTAACAGGTCAAAACATGTCAAGTGAATATGACTCAGGACAAGGCAATACTACCAGGACCTATACATGGAGTAACAGTGATATACTGGATAAAGAAAATAATGTACGTGCACGTAAATGAGGAAAATATCACTGACATGAACATAAGAAACAGGTAATGAAATGTGACAGGAAAGAAACTATAATATAGAAAAATGCATGAAAATACTGTAGAGTGGGCAAGGTATACTTGCCTGCTAGTTGTCCAAGTTCGCGTTGAGTCTTCCAATATCAAGTCCTATCCACGAATACACATATATATAAACAAAATTAATATTCTCGTGTGTATATATATATATATATATATATATATATATATATATATATATATATATATATATATATATATATATATAATTATTTGTGATTCTATCTATTCCATGAAATTAATTTATTTAAAAAAACAATTAAACTTGAAATAGTACAAAGATCGAAGGGTCAATATGAAATCATCCTCATATGGTGTTATAACCATAGAATGCACAACCTACATTTTATGTGCACATGTTACTTATTTACTATAAGTGAATATATGACTATTTTAGTTAAGTTGCATTAGCAAATATATTCTCAACTTTTGTTAGTTCACTTATTAGAATGGTTTATGCAATTACTATAAAGTGGAGGGGTCTAAGTGAAATTGTGCAATACAACATCTTACTCTCCCTGTGACCCTTGAGTATAGAAAATAAATTTGTCCCGCTCACGTGAAGGACTAGTAATGATTGGCTTTCTAAATACAATAATGCTAGGTTTACTACCAAATTCTTACAATTTTTTAACAACCTCACTCACCAACCCCTTACACATGGGTTCCACCGGATCCCACCACCCCTCACACCCCCCCTGCTACATGGGCTCCACCCGATCCCACCACTTACTCCTCTCCTCCAATCGAAATCCGACACGTGGCGGGAGTAAAGGGGTTGTAAGAATTTGGTTGTAGGCATAGCATTGCTCAAATACAATAGTAGTGTTACTTGTGAATAATGTTTGAAAAATAACAAGGATTGTTCATTTATTCATTTTGTTTTGGAATGAGGACCGTCCATATTTGGTCTTCTATCCCACTTGTCATACAAAGGATGTATCAAAACTTTGATACATCCCTCTGTATCAAAGTTTTCTCCTCTATCGTGCTACTCACGTGAACAGTGATTCCAATGTCTTCTCTTCTCTTTTGTGAATAGTGCCCATGAATACGACAAGAAATTTGAATACTACTTATAGTTGGGTTTCACCCTAGTAGCAGGTATGGTTTCTTCTTCTTATTTAAATATTGAAAACAAAAAGAGAGAGCAACGGCGGGAAGAGAGGTCGATACTCACGGTAAGCGAATTGTTGGCTCTCGACAAGACTCTGTTCTCACGACTCCTGAAGTGTCGACACAGTGCTTCGACTCGTGCTCGTGTACGAGCAGGATCGTACGGTGTGTCCTGGCTTGGGGTCACAAGGACTACGTGCAGTCGGGAAAGCTGAGTGGTTGGTTCTGGTCGATTCGGCAACCTATGGAGTGGGTGATATCGGTCGGATTGGTGATCTGCTCTCAGCGTAGGCCAGTGGTCGCGGATGGAGGTAGGTTGCGAAGCTTTTGCCGGAAAGATATGCGAAAGAGGTATAATAGTAGAGTTGATAGGGGTTTTTATCGAGAGTATATATATATAAGCAGAGGGCAGCCTTATTATTTCGGATTTGGATAGGCTGGGAAAGAATATAGCAGCAAACAGAGATTTGGATGGAGTTGTAGTCAATAGGGATAAGAATGGACTTTGGCTCAATCGGGTGGAAATAAACTTTAACTCATTTCTATATTTAAATCGGGATAGGTGATGCTTCTGATGAGTTTTGAATATGAGTTGCAGTAAATAGATAAGGAGGAGGGATAATGAATTTAATGACATTAATTTAATATTATCCTACTTAATACCTTATTTAGTATTATCTGATTTAATACCTTATGCATACGGATTTACTGTTTGTCTTACTTTCTATTTGTTTTATGTATTTCATTAACAAGCCTAATCTAAGGATTGAAAATAAATAAATAAATAAATAGGAAGATTCGGAAAACAATTAAAAAGATTTGGGAACGGGGATTTACATATTCTGTAATGTATTTAAATGGGCTGGAATGGGTGTAGTAGACACGGACACGATGACACGGTAGTGATGGTACTGATGGAGATGATAGTGAAGGTGGTGGTCAACTGGTGTATGAGGGCACGGGTGTTGGATCCGGAGCGACT
Organism: Iris pallida; assembly: GCA_029216955.1. Taxonomy (NCBI): domain Eukaryota; kingdom Viridiplantae; phylum Streptophyta; class Magnoliopsida; order Asparagales; family Iridaceae; genus Iris; species Iris pallida. Next base: position 79,855 of record JANAVB010030361.1, on the reverse strand, counting down.
GGTCGAAAATTGACCATCACGGGTAGGCGGAGGACGACTACTCGAGGAGTTGGGGAAGGCAAGGGGCCGGGTTGTTCATCTGGTCGGGATGTTGGCGGCAAGGCAGTAACAGTGGTGGTGGATGACGGAGTCGGTGTGGTGACAAAGGGATGATTAGGTCTTTTGGTTGCAGGTGGTCTGCGACTGTGGTCGGAGATGGCAGTGATGGTAGGGATGGTCGATGGCTTGGGTGCACAAGAGAATTGATGCATATATACACGATAGAGAGGGGTGTACCTGGTGCCATAGAGATAGATTGCTAAGATTTACTATCGAACTGTCATTTAGTCAATATTATCTTAAATCTTCATTCATATCCATAAATACTTCTTCTAAATTGAAATTAATACAATCTTAATCAATAAATATTTTAAACACATATTTAACATTTTCAAATAATTTTTAAATTATACAAATTAAATCATATAACCTTTATTAGATTTGGCAATCTATATTGGTAACATAATAGTCAATGAATTTCAAAACTGAATTAATATAATCTAATAATTTGAAAAGTATATTAATATCATCAAAATATTTTAAATCATATTTAAACTTAAATATTCAAGTAGTTGATAGCCATAATAATTTGAAGTAGGAAATTGCGTAAATGGTAATCTAAAGTATTCAAAGTCGTAATTAAAAATGAATTAGCAATCATTTATAGTATTTACATGTCTAAGAATTAACTTCTTCTTTTTCGAAATCAAGACATTTGAAGGTCCCAAATTACTAACCAATATCCTGTAATGCAACCATGAATTTCAAAGTAAATATTTTTCTTAAAACCAAATAATGCCTCCTAATAGTTTCCGAAAATAATAGCAAATAACGTTTATACGTTTTCAAAAGAGATTTATATCAAAATATAAAAAATAGGATAAATAAATAATTTATTTTTTTGAGAAATTCGGGAAAAGGGGTTACAAATCTACCCACCTTAGAAATAAATTCGTCCTCGAATTTAAGGACTTCTAGGTTAGACGAGCTTGGCGAACAAGATGGTACGATTTAAAGTATAGTCAAGGGTCAGGATATAAAGGGTCAGGAATAAATAAAATATGGTTAAATTAAACAAGAGAAAGAAAAAAGTCGTTAGGCATGATCAACTCTTGGCACGGTCAACAAGTTGAGGAAAATTGTTTTAGGCATGGTTATAGAGTCAAGACCTACGTATTGTTGTGATTCTAGTGGGATGGAATCAAAATATACTAAATGGTTACTATGAGGGAACTAATAGGATGGTAAGAGAGGCTACAAGGCTTATCGAGAAGACATAGAACAATAGGATACGAAATCAAATTGAAATGACGGTGTAATAGTCATATGCCAATATAAGATATAGTCTTTATGGTATTCGAAAATCATAAGCATACCCGAAGTCATTTTACTAAAAAAATTATGCCTCGCCAGTGTACCGTTGGCTGCAATAGACTCTTGATTCCACGACTCAAGCAAGGATACGATATCGGATACTCTATCAACTCTATCCAATATTGTCATAACAACTCGAAGAAAAAAATAGGACAACTAAGACATAGCTTTAATGATATTCGATAACTCACGCTTACCTGAAATTATTTCAACTTAGGGGTCATGTCATGCCAGTGCGCTGCTGGCTGCAGCGAACCCGTAGTCTTGATAATTCAAATAAGTGACGACAGTGCGCTGCTGTCTTGCCATCGCAAGTCATCAAAATTATTCCAACTATATCTCCAAAAATTTCAAAGGAGTCAAAAAAAATCATACAAGTTGATAAAGATTAAAAAAAAGTGCAATTATCCGTCCTTGAAGTGAGGTATCAGTTTTATAATTTCAGACGATTGATTAGGAAGAAAATGACCGAAGCCAAGAGAAACATAAATTTTAATTTATATTTCTCTAATATTCAAGATCGGGGAAAAATATGTATAAAGAACTATGTCTACTTGTTATGAATAAATTTTTACACAAGTATATATGTATAGCCTAAATAAATCTCCAAGATCGCAAAATATCAATCTAAGAGAAGGTTATCCTATTTCCAAGTAAAATACAAATTCAAATAGCAATCATATATTATATTCAAAATACAATTTATAGAAATTATTCACGAGACTAAGAATGGACTACCAACATATATACACATCTATATATCTACGTGGACGTCGTTGGTCGTACTACATGACCACCAGGGCTTGGGTTCGGGCTAGAGTTGAATAACCGGGTCTTCTAAAAGCAAATAATCTTACTAATAAATAATTTAATTATTCCTAGGGTCATGTTACAACTTGGCCTGGTTTTTCTAGCTAGAACACACCTATGACTCGGCCTTCTCTACTATGGCTAAAACACTAGTCAAAGCATGCAACTACATATCCATGCCATGATTTCTAGTCGCCTTGCACTCCAAAACTTAAACCCTGACTAATACCTTCTATAATAATAATTACTTTAGAAAAATATTTATAAATCCCATAAGTCCTTTTTTAAGTCAATGAATATTAATAAAAATATATAATCCCAAAATATCGAGAAGAGGGGTTAGGGTTAGGAATTGGGGGTTAGGAAGAAAGCAAAGGGAAGCCTCCCCTATACATCGGAGATGGAAAACCCTAAATAGGGCAGGATCAAATCTATGAAACAAATCCTTCTATAAATTATATTGGATTTGATCCAACCCTATTCCAAATCAATGAAAAAACATTATCATATTATATTAAATAATCTTTAAAATAAAATCAATTATCAAAATGTTGTTAAGAATAATTCAAATATTTATAGTAGTACATTTTTTATAAATACAGTATCTTCTAAAATAATATAGTAATAATTTAAACCTAAATATAACACTTGATAATAATCAAATAATTCTAGAATAAAATCTCTTCTAAAATTTGGCAATCTCCTTTCTTTTCAAAGTATCTGTAATAAAAATAGAAATGAAACTTATTCTCTAATTAGAAAATTCTTAAAACTAAAATAAAATAAGTAGAAATTTTTTTCCAAAAAGTCAGAAAATGGGCGTACAAATCTATCCACCTTAGGCCATAACATCGTATCAAAATACAATAGTGTATCCTTCTATGAAAGTTATTTAATAGGGTTGAATTCTACCTAAATCATATGGCCTATACACCAATCTTAACTACCCAACGGTCAAATTGAATAGGGGACTCCTATTCCTAGTCATCCTTCTAAATTTCTAATGTAAATGAGCATTTCCTAGTCGCAGGCTCGCAATAGTACGACTAACTTAAGTACTATCACGAGTTTGCAATCTTTTGCGAAGACTGGCCTGTATGGGCCACCACACTCTCACTCATCTGAAGGCTCAACCTAGGATTCTGGTACCAGCATCGGCCCAATCTTCAGAAAAGTGTTGTCAGCCAACATGACATCCATACATCCTTCGAAAAAAGAAGATGATGATCAAGAGGTAGAATTCTACGAAGAAGAACCATGGACTCAACACTTGCGTGCATAATGGGAATCTCGATTCGAACTACGAGAACCCCCAACTGAAGATGAAGTCGAACAGATCGACTTAGGGGGTGAATCCTCGTCGAAACCCATCTTCATCAGCAAAAGCCAGGCAGGAGAGGATCAGGAATCCCTGATTCAGCTGGTCAAAGAATACATCAACATCTTCGCCTGCAACTATGAAGATATGCCTAGTCTAGACCCACAAGTCGCAATGCTCAAACTTAATATCTTACCCAATACGAAGTCTGTTAACCAGCAATAACGACACTTTCGTCCTAACATCATGGACGCCATTGACGAAGAAGTGGATAAACTCTTAGTCAGTAGATTTATTCGTGAAGAACAACACCCAGATTGGGTGGCTAATATCGTTTCCGTCACTAAATAGAATAGGAAAATTTGAGTCTGTATCGACTTCTGGGACCTCAACTCAGCTTGCCCGAAAGACGAGTTCCCACACCCAATTACCGATGTAATGATCGACAACACATGTGGCTTTGAACGCATGTCCTTCATGGATGGATATTCAGGCTATAACTTGATCAAGATGTTCCCGGATGATGAAAAACACACGTCGTTCAGGACTTCAAAGGGAGTTTACTGCTACACAATGATGCCTTTTGGCTTGAAGAATACAGGTGCTACATACCAACGTATCTTCCGCCAACACCTCTGCATGACAGTCGAATGCTATGTCGACGACATTGCTGTCAAAAGTTGGCTACGAGGTGATCACTTACAATATTTGAAGACGGACTTTAATCTTATGCGGGCACATCAAGTCAAGATGAACCCCACTAAATCCTTTCTTGGGGTTTCTAGCGACAAATTCCTAGGCTTTATCATCACTGCAAAAGACATCCATGTGGATCCAAGAAGATCAACGCTAACCTTGTTATGGACCCTTTGAAGAACCTTAGAGAACTTCGAGGCCTACAAGGACGTCTCGCATACATCCGAAGATTTATCGCAAACCTTTTCGAAAAATAACAACCCTTTACAAAACTCATGAAGAAGAGAGTCTCCTACGTCTGGATGGAGGAATGTCAGAAGCCATTTGACGGTATCAAGGCTTATCCCACAAGTCCCCTAGTCTTGGTAGTACTAGTCGCAGGCAAACCCTTTTTGCTCTATGCCCGTACGATGGATCATTCTCTCGGCGCTTTATTAGCTCAGAACAATGATGCAGGCTACGAGCAAGCTATCTACTACCTCAGCAGGACAATGATCGAGGCCGAACACCATTACAACCCCGTCGAAAATGAATGTCTAGCTCTGGTATTTGCCATCCAGAAGACTCATCATTATATCTTGGGACAGATGATCCACGTCATCTCCCGAGTCAATCCACTCAGAGTTCTCATGACAAAGTCGGGTACGCTAAACTCTCGATTGGCTACTTGGGTGATATTATTGACACCATATGATATGGTATTTGTCTCACAAAATGCTGTCAAGAGCCAAGCACTGGCGGACTTCCTAGCGGCACATCCGATTTTGAAATCGTCTAAACTCTATGAAGACATTCAAGATGAGGTGTTAGAGTCCAACGTCACCGAAGAAAACTCCGTTTGGTGAGTGTTCTTCAACGGTTCTTCAAGAATAGGCCCTAAGGGTCAGATCATCGCAGGAGTGGGGGTCATCTTGATCTCTCCCGATAAGTTGGTCATCCAGCGTGCCTACTCCCTCTCGAAGCCATGCTCCAACAATGTAGCAGAATATAATGCCCTCATCATGGGAGCTCCAGTTAGCAAGACAACTTGGGGTAAAATACCTCGAATCTTATGGTGACTCAAAACTCGTCGTTAATCAAGTTCGAGGACAATACGAGGTGCGCCATGAGGACCTCATCCCCTACCACAAAGCGGCTTTGGACATCATCTCAACCTTTACCGAGTTCTTCATAGAACACATACCTCGGTTACAAAACCTGGAGGTTGATACTCTGGCTGGCCTCGCAGCCTCATTGGCGGCACCCATCGGGGCTTAACACTTCGTTACGATGATTGGCCGGGATTTAGCATGCCCCAGAAATAATCTGTGCATGTATTTGAATCATGCCATGCCTGCAGACATCAGTGTCAATGTCAGAGACTGGCGATTTCCATTCATCGACTTCGTAGTCTTCGAAATCCTTCCTGACGACCCGAAAGAAGCAGTCTCTGTTAAAAGGTGCTCCCTCCGATTCTACTATGATACAGCCACCAAAATATTATACCAGTGCTCCTACGACGGGCTTCTCCTCCGATGTTTATCGAATAAGGAGGCAGCCAAAGCTCTTCGAGAAGCTCATGATGGAACCTGTGGGGCTCATCAACATGGGCCTAAGCTACAGGACCTACTCCGACGAATGAGCTATTACTGGCCTAATATGATGGCTAACGCTACTGAATATACAAAGAAGTGTCGTGCCTATCAACTCCACACTGACTTCATCCATAGGCAGTCGGAACCTCTACACCCTACGATCGCCTCCTCGCCATTTGAAGCATGGGGTATGGACATAATAGGACCAATCACCACTCCCTCATCCAGGGGACACCGTTTCATCCTAACAATCACCGACTACTTCTCTAAATGGGCGGAAGCAGTACCGCTGATGGAGGTAAGAAGCTCCAAGGTGGTCAGTTTTATCAAACATCACGTCATCTACCACTTTGGGGTACCCCGGAGGATCATCCACGATAACTGTCCATAATTCGTCAGCCATTTGTTCAGCAGGTTTTGTGATAAGAATCGTATTCAAAATGTGGCATCAACCGCCTACAATCCGACAACAAACGGGTTGGCTGAAGCTTTTATTAAAACAATTATCAAGCTACTCAAAAAAGTCGTGTCATCTAACAAAGACGACTGGATCAAGAAACTAGGTGAATGCCTTTGGACCTACCGCACAACAGTACAGACCCCAATGGGCAATACACCATTCTATCTGGTTTACGGAAGCGAAGCGGTGCTACCTCTGGAAATCCAGATCCCCTCACTATGGGTGGCTATCACAAACCAGCTGATAGAGGAAGACAATCAACATCATCGTCTGCAAGAGTTAGAGGCGCTGGACGAGAAACGTGTCTTGGCTCAACAGCGCATCGAGCTCTACCAAGCTCCTATTTCACAAGCCTTCAATAAGAAGGTCAAACAAAGGACTTTTCAAGTGGGTGACCTTGTTCGAACCCAAATGGGAAGGCCCCTTCATCATAGAGATGGTGTACTCTAACGGCGCCTACCGACTTACCAAACCAAATGGGGACTTGTTCATGATGCCAATCAACGGCAAGTTTCTAAAAAAGTATTATGCCTGAGATCCCTCAACACCTTTCTAATAAAACAGTTCACCCATAGTCCATTGTAGGTTATTGTGGGCTGTGTCCTTTTCTATGGGCTTCTTTTTTCTGCTTTTTTGTTACTTCCATCTCCCCAACAGGAGAACTTATGAACTCAACCATAGAGTTCACTCCCCCATTCTTTCATAATCATATGCTTCTGGAGCCCAATTGTTCCATTACATTCTCTTTCCAGTAGAAAACATCCATATCTATATCACCTCTGAGTTGTTTCTCTACACCTCCATAATGATAAATCTTATGTTTTGTAAGATCATGCTAAAATCTATATTTACCACGTCCACATTACCTCTAAGTAAACATTTCATACAACAACCCCGCGTTGTCACACCCCAATCATAGAACATCCATGTTCATATCACCTCTGAGTTATTCTACCTAACCCCACCAAGTTCATTCTTACCACGTCCACATCACCTCTGAGTAGGAAAACTCTACCATCAACCCTATATTTACCACGTCAATATCACCTCTGAGTTAATATGTTGTTCCTCTCTGTCTCTCAACTTATTATCTGTACCTAGAAAATAAGGTACGCAAAAGATAATAGGCCCACAAAAATTACAGGTTCATCAAAAAAGTGAACAAGCAAAAAAAAATCTTTATTTCTTCATCCAATAAGGATTACATCAGCGTTAGAATGAAAAAGAAAAGCTACATCTCAAAAAAAAATCGAAGAACAAAGACAAGAAGCACTAAAAAGGAAATTGACTTCGGCCTCATTCCCCGAGAGCGAAGATCGCGAGACAAATAATGAATCCCTACAGCCAGGGATCATAGTTACGTTGAGGCATGTACCACTCCCTCAGCCACTTCGCATATGAAGGCTCAAACTGGTTAAGGTCCTCTACAGGAGCAGGGAGTCAGAACTTTCGGTACTGCTACCTTCTGGCACGGACTCCTCCTTAATGGTGACTTCAATTTTTAGACTTATCTCCTCGTTAACAGTCACCGATTCTCCTTTGACAAAAAGAGACGGTATCTTCTCCTTTACGACCGCCTCCAATTTCGGAATGGACACTGCCACACAACAAGAAAAAGAAGCATCAACAACACAACTCAGCATTGGCGCATGCAAAGCAGCGGCGCATTAGAAGTCTTGGTGTATCTCCATGCGCATAGACTCAATCCCACCATGGCGTAAATACAGAACCAAAGTCCATGCACAATGGGAGAAAGCTTTGGCACATGATCAGGACAAAAGTCCATGCATGTCAGCAGAAGGAAGCTTCGGTGCATCATCCGGGCCAAAGTCCATGCACGTCAGCAGAAAGAGGCATAGGTGCATCCTCAGGATAAAGTCCATGTGCGGCAGCGCAAAGAAGCCTAGGTGCATCGTCACGATGTGGCTCGTTCAGCCGCATCCATGCGCTTCAGCGGTGCTATTCCAAATGTGCAATGTAGTGTTTGTGCAAAAGCTCCCAAGGCAGCAGTTCACCTACCGATCACCTCCGGCCGTACTTCTGTCATGACCCGCACCCTATTTAGGGGCACGAGCACGTGGGTGCATCCAGCCTACGTCGCAGTATCGACGATAGAACGCTGTAAGGGTCATCTATAACATATAGTATCTAAGACACAATAATATAACATGTCATCTCCGCACGGAGGAATATAATCACAACTCAATCACATAATTCTAAGAAAGATAAGCACGATGATAAATAAGATAAAGATGGAAATAGCTAGACTGAAATAAAAGCAAAGTCACTCATAGAAGTTCAGAATTTAAGACATAAACAAATCCAAATAAATACTACAAGTCTCAAAGTATCCAACTGGAATGTAATCCAGACAAACCAAAGTAATCTAAGTCACTATAAGCGATGCATCCTCTACGAACACCGGATCCACAGGCAGGTCCTGATCGTAGACTACATCTATGCCAAACCTGTAATAGGTCAGACAGTCTGCATGTAAATCCTCTAAAAAATAATAGAGATTATCCTGTCAGGATATGAGCAAGTACAAACGCTAATAGCAGTTCCATGTGAATTGACAAATACTATAAGAGACAATCATAATGAAATACATGATGAAATATCAAACTGGAAGTAAAAATGTACAAAAAAACTGAATAACATATCATGGGTGAGATATAAGGTAAGACTGTAATATAAGCAGTAGAAGTAATCTGAAGTACGATATAAATATAAAAGAAAGTGCCATGAGATATTAAAGCACCATATGACCGACTTGGGTCCAGATCAGGCTATTCCATTTGACCGGCTATACACAATTATATGTATAGAGGATCAAGTCGGACAAAATGGAAAGCTATGCACCAGTAGTAAAAGGTCAGGCTATATCCTACGTGTGGTGAGGGTGGAGCTATGCACATGTAGTAACCAGTGGGGTATTGATCACATGACCTCTAATAACTCCACATCTCTGAATAGTATAATGGATCTAGACATGACACGTCATGACACGGGATTCAAAAGCAGGGGGCCAGCCCACTCCCAAATCTGTTTCTATACAAGTACAGGAAATAAGATCAAACATGTACTCATATACCAGATAAACAAGGAATAACATCTCATAGCGAGATCCAACGTATACTAGTCCGTGTATCATCGTGTCAAGAATCAAGTAAAATACTATAACTGAATCAGATATAGAAACAAAGCAATGAAAACTCAATCACTTGTGGTCCTGAGCTGAGCAATCGATACTACCAAATCACTCAAACGAGCCACGAACGGTCAACTCGCACAACGGTCTCCTAATACTGAAATAGACATTACCAATATTCTCAAAATTGTTAAATTAGCTAGGATAGCCTGTCCTTAAATCCAATTCTGGATACAAGGGTAAAACGATAATTTTGGACCAAAACGATGTCCGCCGTTGGACCCTCTTTGCACCAAAAAATGTGTCGGTATCCACGGTCTTTAAAGTCATTAAATTATATGTCTACGGATCCGTTTTGATGAGACAAACCCAACCGTATGTCCAAAGTTGGATTCCGGTGGACCGAGCACAATTTTGCCAGTTGGATCGGATCGCGGGCCCGCCAAAATAGCGTTTCGGTCGACCTTCTCAGAATCGGACCAAACTTGGCATACAGGACCAAAAAAATAGCACGGTCTTATTGGTGCAACTTTAGTCTTGAGATGACGAACATGCACAAAGTAATTGACGAATTCACAAAGGGGTTGATACGGGATATCTCAACGGATACGTATCAATTTCGTCGTACACACACAGCAAAATCGAGTTCCGTCGAATCCTATATGTCCACAATATTCGTACGCGCCTTTTAATGCTTACGGGTTGCGACTATGTCGCCTGGTTTGTTGGGACGGACGCCGTATCGAGAAAAATTTCTTGAAATTAGATTTTTGAAACCCTATTTTTTCCTGATTTTGGAAATCAGTTTTCGAGACACACTGTTTGTGAAATCAGGAACTAAAAGGTGGTTTACAAAGCCCTATAGGTTATCTACAAGTCCCTTCAAACAGATTTTTGAATATGTCGATAGATTGGCGAGAAATCACCTTCAAAGTCGGGTTCATGAACGAATTTTCTGGTTCGTTTCGAACAGATTTTTTGTCAACTTCGTGTCAATTTTTCTTCCAAACCAGTGCACCTAAATTTATTCTACTTGAAGGGTTTCCTAGAGGGTTATGTCGACTACACGTAGAAACTACGGATCTTTATTTGATCGAGTGTGCACGTAGAAATGAGATGGAGAAAAGTGGTACCTGAAAATTGGGTTGTTGTTTCGGTTGCTGGGCACGTGTGGTACGTGCGGCTTCTGGCCGGCCGTCTGGGCTCGTACGGCGGCGCTACATGGTCGACGACAATGGGGCGGCGCACTGGGTTGGAGTGGTGTTTGGTTTGAGGTTTCGAAAGAATCTCTCTCCCCCTCTCTCTCTCTCTCTCTCTCTCTCTCTCTCTCTCTTTTTATCGTTTTTAAAGATGGGGGTCGGTTATGTTGCCGAATACCAATAGATTTTGGTTGAAACCGATGGGAAAGAAAAGGAAGGGTTTGGCGCGGTTTGTTGTGTGTGGGTTTTAGCTTAGAGTTGTGTGTATGTGTGTTATGGTTGTGAGTTTGCTGTGAGTCTCAGGTTGCTTTGTGTGTTGTCTTGGTTGGGTTTATAGGTTTGGCTAAATATGTTACTAAGTATATATATATATATATATATATATATATATATATATATATATATATATAAAATATATATATATATATATATATATATATATATATATATATATATTGTGTGTGTGTGTGTGTGTGTGTGTGTGTGTGTGGTGTGTGTCTATATGTGTCTATATATACATATATATATATATATATATATATATATATATATATATATATATATATATATATATATATATATATATATATTCCATGTACGAAATAATACATAGGATTTATATAAAGCAACCTAAAATTATTTATAAATAAAACTAAATATTTTGTATCTTATATTTATTAAATATATTTAAAAACTTTATAAATAAACTCAATTGTGTATATATAAATATATATTTATCCTTTAAAAATAATTATTTTAACCACCAATATAATTATACTAATAATAATAACTTAAATAAATATTTAAATAATAAAGTAATGGAAATGACTATAATAACCCTATCTGATGTAGGAGTTCTATCAATATCTTAGAAGACCTTCAGGAGATGGGCATCGAAGTTATACTTCCTAGTGATGTAGGAGTTCTATCAAGTCTGTAAGTTCAATCCGACTTGGTAGACAGGATCAAGGCAGCTCAGGCACAAGACCCAAGGATTCAGAAGCTTAGGGCAGAATGTGAGTCAGGACTCAGAAAGGAGATGAGAATTCATGAAGATGGTACACTTAGATTTGGATCACGTCTATGTGTGCCTAGTGGAGATATCAGACATGAGGTTATGGCAGAAGCTCACAGCTCTCAGTATTCTATTCACCCTGGAGGGACCAAGATGTACCAAGATATCAAGCAGCATTTCTGGTGGAACGGGATGAAAAGGGAAATAGCTAAATTTGTTTCTCGCTGCTTGGTATGTCAGCAAGTGAAGGCAGAACAGCAGAGGCCAGCTGGGTTATTACAACCGCTTCCTATTCCGGAATGGAAGTGGGAGCACATCACAATGGACTTTGTGACCGGTTTACCGAGATCACCAAGTGGTAAGGATGCTATTTGGGTGATAGTAGATCGGCTTACGAAGGTAGCACACTTTCTTCCTTTCAGAGTAGGACAATTGTCACGCCCCAGAACCAGAATACTGGAGAGCGGGGGCAGACATAGCCAGCTACGTATAATGAAATGGAATCCATCTCACCATACGGTCACGGCTGTCTAGATATATGAGGGTTTATCTACAAGCCAACAGTCTCTTAAGGTCAAGAACAAGCCTAGTGTCTCAATCACAAACAAGTAAGTAAATGTTACAAGATGTAAGATCACCAAATATACAATAGTAAGGCGTCCCAAACATTACATATTCGACTGATCATGAAGCTAGTCGTTACAAAATGTGAGGACTAGCAAGAGTTTTAGTCATACATGATCAACCCTAGGTTGCCAATCATGTTACAGCCCGTAGGCAGACAGTAAGTAAGGTGCAATACGAGCTAAACAGGTGCTCGTCGGCTAAACGCCTCAAAAGAATATTTTTACAATAGAGTGGGAGAGCAAAAATAAACCCACTCGTTGCCCTGGTTACGCCTGGTGTTCACCATCGGGCTGGAAAACAGGTGGATCCTCTGGAGCTGCTCTGGTATCTGGCCATACAAAACCAGCTGGGTCAGACCCCAGAAAGAGCAAGTGCCACAAAGGAGGCTTCACTTAGAAACTAAAACCACTAATTAGCACAAGAATAAGATTACATAATAAAAGACAGTAATTAAGGAAAAGCATGACCGGTGATATACGATGTGATAACCATGGGACTATTCAGATAACCAAGTTACAACCCGTAAACCAAACAAGGACCGGGGTTGTAACTCTTCATCTGAACGGAACTTGGTATCCCCACCATTTATCAATAAGGCCAGTGTAAATAATCACGATCTTGACGTAAGGTAAAGCATGTCGAGCATGTCATGGGGTACAACAAGACAATAAACGAAGAGAGAACACAGAACTGCTCCGGGAGCCAGGTTACAACCCGTAAACCAAACAAGGACCGGGGTTGTAACCCTTCGCCTGAACAGAACTGATCCCCTGATCTTTATTGTTAAAAAAAACAAGCACAAGTAATCATGTCATGTAACAATCTTGTACAGGATCGAGGCAAGAATAGACAGGGTTAGACTCCATTCAATCATTTACGGCCAAGCAATAAGTACGGCTTGATACTTTAACTAACTAGGGTTATCACAGGCCTAATTACTAGCAAGATGCAATGAGATATTCCACAACCACAAGCCCTGCAGACCATCCAGGTTACCCAGGTTAATACTAGGGGTTGAGTTCATGTGGGTACATCGTCTAGGAAACGCATGTACCCTTAAGTGACTTAGAGGGTGCAACACATGACAGTGTGCTGGAAATGTGCCCTACTCGACGGCAGGCTACAGATCCCAAGAGCACCTAGGTAACGGGATTACCTGTAGCTGGGAAATCTCTTCATGACTACCGTGTTAATCTAGTTATTAGCCTTAGTCCATTTCAGTAGGTACCCCTGACCGTGGTACTCAGGGGTCCCATCCTAAGCATGATGCAAGACAAGACTGGTTTAATGCACAAGCACAATCATCCACGGTATCCAGGTTATTCATACTTATCAAGTCATATCATGCTAGCCGTCGCAACAGCAGTTCGAGAAATATCATGTCAGGTTTATTTGTCAAGAGTGCGCCACGGCGGGCCACTATCAAGAATTACCATGTCAAGTTATCATGTCAAATTGTCAGGTCAAGTTATCATGTCAGGAGTGCACCACGGTGGGTCACTATCTGGTCATGTCATGTCCACTTGGTACTTTTCAAGAGTGCGCCTTAACAGGCCACTATCGTGTTCTATGCTTACATTATCATGAACGAGAGAAACTTGCATAAAATAACTAGTGACATATTCTTGAAGCCAAGAAAAGATCTGCAACTTTCATGTTTTGAGTTTTTCAAGATTTTAGCTACAAAATAACTTAAACAGGCAAAAACAGCGAAATAGAGCAATTTGGCGCATGGGATTCCTGCACAATCGGCGCATGGGATTCCTGCACGAATCGGCGCATGGGATTCCTGCACGAATCGGCGCATGGGATTCCTGCACAATCGGCGCATGGGATTCCTGTACAAATCGGCGCATGGGATTCCTGCACAAATCGGCGCATGGGATTCCTGCACGAATCGGCGCATGAGATTCCTGCACAAATCGGCGCATGGGATTCCTGCACGAATCGGCGCATGAGATTCCTGCACGGATCGGCGCATGAGATTCCTGCACGGATCAGCGCATGGGAAACTCACGTTGCGTCTTCAATACATGCGCGTAAGAAACCTACGCACATGACACGCTCGGAGTTAAGGGATGCGTTGCCGGGATCTCACGGCGCATGGCCTCCCGGCGCATGGCCTCCCGGGCGCATGAGGTTCATCGTCCCCAAACAGCAAGTTCAGCCATGAAAGTTCCGAAAACTTGTAATGGCCATAACTTCCTCATCCGGAGTCGAAATCGAGCGAAACAAAAGCCAAAACTGAATGAAATTGAATTCTCTACAACATAGAACCATTAGTTTTCAAAAATAACCAAGTTTTAGAGATCAAAACCAAGAAAACTAAACAAGAAGGAACTTAAAACTTAGATCTACAAAAATATAACCATCAAAACCGAAAACTTCCAGTTCTAAAGAGGCTTAGAATCTAGTAAGGAAGAGAATGGAACAATAAAACATGAGATCCATCATGAAGCAAGTTTGCACTTGCCTAAGCTCTCTCTCTCTCTTCCTTCTGGTGGTTGAAGAAGTAATGGTGGAGAGTAAATGAAGAAGGAAATAATGATGAGAGAGAAAATGAAGGGGTTATAAGTAAGGAGGGTGGTGGTAGGTAGGAGGGTTCACCCTTGGTTCATGATGAACCAAAGCAAACCAAGCCAAGCCGAACCAACCCAAGAATAAACCAATCAATGAAATGCTAGAATAAATCAAGCAGGAAGATATGCAATACGGGTCAAATTACGTATACGTATTCCAAATACGTAATACGAGATCTGGGTATTACAACTCTACCCACATTAAAAGAATTCCGTCCTCGGAATTTAATTAAGAGGCTAGAGGGACAAGAATAAGCTATTCTAATCTCAGGCAAGCTATACTAAGCAATCAATCATACAATAATGTATGTAAGCAAGGAAATCGAAGGCACGAGAAAGAGGGAAGATATCCTGCTAGGAACCTCTCTGCCGGTTCTGAATCTGAGCTTGGACCAGGGCATACTGTTGGGGTCCCTGCTGCTGGAATACTGGTGCCTGAGGCGGCAATGGCCTCGGGGGCTGGTACTGCTGTTGTACTGGTGCTGGTGCTGGTCCCCTTACCGAGGGACTAGTCTGGGCCGATGACGAACTGGCCCTATTCGAACAAGACCCTATCTTGTGGTCCGGCGCTCCACAAGCCAAACATAATCCCTGAGCTCTGCGACACTCCGAAATAACGTATCCTGGCTTCCCACAATGAGTGCAGCCCATTGCGGAAGATTGTTTCTGCTTCTGTTGCTGAGGGGATGTGACCGACGTCACTGAGGCCGCCTGCCTCGGAGTTCCAATGGTCAAGGCCCTAGCTGCCGGGGCTGGTGCTGTCGACTGGGTTATCTGGCCGTGAGATCGCTTCCGACCTCCGGTCCTGTCCACAATCCTCTGGGAGGTATACTCATGCCTCCTAGCTGCTCTCAATACTGCATCAAAAGTCTGATGCTCAAACTGTTCCACTGCCAGCAAAATCTCGAGATGGAGCCCCTGCTGGAATCGCTGGGCTTTGTCGAACTCGGTTGCCACCAAAGTGGAAGCAAACCGACTAAGCCTGGAAAACTCGGCCGCATACCCGTCGACCGTTCTGCCTCCTTGCTTCAGGTTGGTGAACTTGGTCTGTAGATCGTACCGAGCCACCGCATCGAAGTACTTCGTCTGGAATCTCTCACGAAATACTGCCCAAGCAATGGGTGCCACTAATCCAACGGCCTGTGCTGCCCACCAGCTGCGGGCAAGATCCAATAACTGTAGACGCACCACGGCCACCTTCTCGTCTTCTGGGGTTCTGGCTGCCTCTAGAATAACTTCGGTGTCCTGAAGCCACGCGTCAGCAGCGATAGCATCTTCACTGCCATCGAAGAATGGAGGGTTCAGGTGCTTGAAACTGTTCGCTGCACTGTTCCTTGGATGACCGCCTCTGTTCAGAGCATCTTCCACTGCCTGGTGCAAGGCATCTCCTCTACGATCCTGGGAAGCTAACAATGATCTGATGGGACCCACCAAAGTGCCATCATCAGGCTCTGCAGGCTGGACTGGCTGAACTAGTGGTTCTCCTTCAGTAGGTACGACTCGGGAGGCTGCTCCTGAGTACTGGGCCTGATCTTCTGGTTGCTGCTGGTCCACGGGAGGTGATCCGCCTTGCTGATCGGCAGGTCCAGGAACAATGCCGCTGAAGAAGACGACATGGAAACAATAAGGAAGGACCAGGACAGATCAACGATTACAAGCATGTGATCAGGTCAAGATTTTCAGGGATCAAGAGGATACGAGTAGAGATCAAGGGCGAGTACTGATTGAGACATCTATTCGGTAAACCCTCACATATCTTGATTTACAAGACCTGTATGGGCTACCACTTAAACCATGTCACGCCCCAGAACCAGAATACTGGAGAGCAGGGGCAGACATAGCCAGCTACGTATAATGAAATAGAATCCATCTCACCATACGGTCACGGCTGTCTAGATATATGAGGGTTTATCTACAAGCCAACAGTCTCTTAAGGTCAAGAACAAGCCTAGTGTCTCAATCACAAACAAGTAAGTAAATGTTACAAGATGTAAGATCACCAAATATACAATAGTAAGGCGTCCCAAACATTACATATTCGACTGATCATGAAGCTAGTCGTTACAAAATATGAGGACTAGCAAGAGTTTTAGTCATACATGATCAACCCTAGGTTGCCAATCATGTTACAGCCCGTAGGCAGACAGTAAGTAAGGTGCAATACGAGCTAAACAGGTGCTCGTCGGCTAAACGCCTCAAAAGAATATTTTTACAATAGAGTGGGAGAGCAAAAATAAACCCACTCGTTGCCCTGGTTACGCCTGGTGTTCACCATCGGGCTGGAAAGCAGGTGGATCCTCTGGAGCTGCTCTGGTATCTGGCCATACAAAACCAGCTGGGTCAGACCCCAGAAAGAGCAAGTGCCACAAAGGAGGCTTCACTTAGGAACTAAAACCACTAATTAGCACAAGAATAAGATTACATAATAAAAGACAGTAATTAAGGAAAAGCATGACCGGTGATATACGATGTGATAACCATGGGACTATTCAGATAACCAAGTTACAACCCGTAAACCAAACAAAGACCGGGGTTGTAACTCTTCATCTGAACGGAACTTGGTATCCCCACCATTTATCAATAAGGCCAGTGTAAATAATCACGATCTTGACGTAAGGTAAAGCATGTCGAGCATGTCATGGGGTACAACAAGACAATAAACGAAGAGAGAACACAGAACTGCTCCGGGAGCCAGGTTACAACCCGTAAACCAAACAAGGACCGGGGTTGTAACCCTTCGCCTGAACAGAACTGATCCCCTGATCTTTATTGTTAAAAAAAATAAGCACAAGTAATCATGTCATGTAACAATCTTGTACAGGATCGAGGCAAGAATAGACAGGGTTAGACTCCATTCAATCATTCACGGCCAAGCAATAAGTACGGCTTGATACTTTAACTAACTAGGGTTATCACAGGCCTAATTACTAGCAAGATGCAATGAGATATTCCACAACCACAAGCCCTACAGACCATCCAGGTTACCCAGGTTAATACTAGGGGTTGAGTTCATGTGGGTACATCGTCTAGGAAACGCATGTACCCTTAAGTGACTTAGAGGGTGCAACACATGACAGTGTGCTGGAAATGTGCCCTACTCGACGGCAGGCTACAGATCCCAAGAGCACCTAGGTAACGGGATTGCCTGTAGCTGGGAAATCTCTTCATGACTACCGTGTTAATCTAGTTATTAGCCTTAGTCCATTTCAGTAGGTATCCCTGACCGTGGTACTCAGGGGTCCCATCCTAAGCATGATGCAAGACAAGACTGGTTTAATGCACAAGCACAATCGTCCACGGTGTCCAGGTTATTCATACTTATCAAGTCATATCATGCTAGCCGTCGCAACAGCAGTTCGAGAAATATCATGTCAGGTTTATTTGTCAAGAGTGCGCCACGGCGGGCCACTATCAAGAATTACCATGTCAAGTTATCATGTCAAATTGTCAGGTCAAGTTATCATGTCAGGAGTGCACCACGGCGGGTCACTATCTGGTCATGTCATGTCCACTTGGTACTTGTCAAGAGTGCGCCTTAACAGGCCACTATCGTGTTCTATCCTTACATTATCATGAACGAGAGAAACTTGCATAAAATAACTAGTGACATATTCTTGAAGCCAAGAAAAGATCTGCAACTTTCATGTTTTGAGTTTTTCAAGATTTTAGCTACAAAATAACTTAAACAGGCAAAAACAGCGAAATAGAGCAATTTGGCGCATGGGATTCCTGCACAATCGGCGCATGGGATTCCTGCACGAATCGGCGCATGAGATTCCTGCACGAATCGGCGCATGGGATTCCTGCACAATCGGCGCATGGGATTCCTGTACAAATCGGCGCATGGGATTCCTGCACAAATCGGCGCATGGGATTCCTGCACGAATCGGCGCATGAGATTCCTGCACAAATCGGCGCATGGGATTCCTGCACGAATCGGCGCATAAGATTCCTGCACGGATCGGCGCATGAGATTCCTGCACGGATCGGCGCATGGGAAACTCACGTTGCGTCTTCAATACATGCACGTAAGAAACCTACGCGCATGACACGCTCGGAGTTAAGGGATGCGTTGCCGGGATCTCACGGCGCATGGCCTCCCGGCGCATGGCCTCCCGGGCGCATGAGGTTCATCGTCCCCAAACAGCAAGTTCAGCCATGAAAGTTCCGAAAACTTGTAATGGCCATAACTTCCTCATCCGGAGTCGAAATCGAGCGAAACAAAAGCCAAAACTGAATGAAATTGAATTCTCTACAACATAGAACCATTAGTTTTCAAAAATAACCAAGTTTTAGAGATCAAAACCAAGAAAACTAAACAAGAAGGAACTTAAAACTTAGATCTACAAAAATATAACCATCAAAACCGAAAACTTCCAGTTCTAAAGAGGCTTAGAATCTAGTAAGGAAGAGAATGGAACAATAAAACATGAGATCCATCATGAAGCAAGTTTGCACTTGCCTAAGCTCTCTCTCTCTCTCTTCCTCCTGGTGGTTGAAGAAGTAATGGTGGAGAGTAAATGAAGAAGAAAATAATGATGAGAGAGAAAATGAAGGGGTTATAAGTAAGGAGGGTGGTGGTAGATAGGAGGGTTCACCCTTGGTTCATGATGAACCAAAGCAAACCAAGCCAAGCCGAACCAACCCAAGAATAAACCAATCAATGAAATGCTAGAATAAATCAAGCAGGAAGACATGCAATACGGGTCAAATTACGTATACGTATTCCAAATACGTAATACGAGATCTGGGTATTACAACAATCTACAGAAAAGCTGACAGAGTTATATATACAACAGATAGTCAGGCAGCATGGAGTCCCTGTCAGTATTGTGTCGGATCGAAATACCCGCTTTACATCATATTTCTGGAAGAGCTTACATCATAGTCTGGGTGCCAAGTTAAGATTTAGCACGGCTTACCATCCGCAGACAGATGGGCAATCAGAAAGAACGATTCAGACCTTAGAAGACATGTTACGAGCTTGCACGTTAGATTTTGGAGGATCTTGGGAGAGCCACCTGCACTTGGTCGAGTTCTCGTACAACAATAGTTATCAAGCCAGTATCCAGATGGCGCCATTCGAAGCACTATATGGTAAGAAGTGCAGGTCACCGCTTGCATGGGATGATATCGGAGAGAGGAAAATGTTAGGCCCAGAAATGATTGTTCAGACGGTTGAAGTGGTTAAGGGAATTAGAGAGCGACTTCGAGTTGCGCAAGACCGGCATCGTCATTGGGCGGACCAGCATCGTAGGCCGTTAGAATTCTCTGTTGGGGACCACGTATTCTTGCGGATCTCACCTACTCGTGGGGTCATTAGATTTGGCGTTCGCGGGAAGTTGAGTCCGCGGTACGTGGGCCCATTTGTTATCCTTGATCGGATAGGCGATGTTACTTATCGTTTATCCCTCCCACCTTCGTTACGAGAGGTGCATGACATGTTTCATGTATCTCAATTACGTAGGTACGTATCGGACCTAAGCCATATCCTCGATCATTCGGAGCTGGTTGTTGGTACCAACCTGTCTTACGAGGAACAGCCTGTGTCCATTTCGGACCGAAGAGAGAAGATACTCAAGAACCGAACAATTAGTCTTATCCATGTTACTTGGGGTCATCACTCCTTGGGAGAGTCAACGTGGGAACGTGAGGATGATATCCGATCGCGGAATCCACACCTGTTTGACTCACAAGGTATATCTCTCTGTATACCTTGATTGTCCTGATTCTTCATGCTTATCACCTTATGGATAGGATTACTTAATATCGTAGATTGATAGATTTACATATATAGTACTTGCTTTTGATATGGTGATAATGATTGCTTGCTCACAAGAATTGCTTGTATTAGTTTAGCTTCGATATTTCTACATGCTTGGATTTGAAATTCCGAGGACGGAATTTTTCTAAGGTGGGTAGAGATGTCACTCCCCGTTCCCAGAATGCGTATTTTAATACGTTTATTGCTTGAACGTAATCATTTAGTATTTATCATGTATCATCCTGTATTTAAATTTTTATAATTCATTATCTGTATTTATCATGTTTTATATTAATTAATTATCTGCTCTTTAAATTTTTTATGTTAATTTATTAGCTGTTCTTTAATTTTCATGCTAATTTATTTCCTGTAATCTTATTATCTGTATTTTATTTCCTGCATTTTATCCCCTGCTTTAGTCTTATTGTGGATGGGTTTCGGGTTCATGGTGGACAAACCCGGCCCATTAGCTCCCACCTACCACCCATTCCTATTTAAAGCTCCTAGCTCCTTCTCTCTCCTCTTTACTCATTTTCACCATTACTTCTTCTTCCTCTCATCACTCTCCACCTACCAGCAGCAGGAGAAGGCAAGTGCAAACTTGCTTCTCAATCACCCATTTTTATGGATCATTACTCTTCCTCTCATGATCCTGAGAGAGTTTAGTGCTTGGCATATGTGATTTCTGTGGCTTGTTTTCTCTAGATCTAAGTTAGTATTTTTTGGCTGTTCATGGGTTTTGGTCCACCAACTTAGCGTGTATTTCTGGCAATGGAACGAAGGCTCGATAGGACTTGGAGTCCGGGAGATGTTGCATGCACACGTCCTTACGTGCTCGCGTAAAACATCAGCCCAGTCACGCACACGTTCTTACGTGTCAGCATGTATTTTTAGTCACACTAACGTTCTCAGGAGCGTGCGTGTATTTTTAGTCACGCTAACGTTCTCAGGAGCGTGCGTGTATTTTTAGTCACGCTAACGTTCTCAGGAGCGTGCGTGTATTTTTAGTCACGCTAACGTTCTCAGGAGCGTGCGTGTATTTTTAGTCACGCTAACGTTCTCAGGAGCGTGCGTATATTTTTAGTCACGCTAACGTTCTCAGGAGCGTGCGTGTATTTTTAGTCATGCTAACGTTCTCAGGAGCGTGCGTGTATTTTTAGTCACGCTAATATTCTCAGGAGCGTGCGTGTATTTTTAGTCACGCTCACGTTCTCAGGAGTCTGCGTGGATTTTCAGTCACGCACAATTCTCTACGTGTCTGCGTGGATTTTCAGTCACGCGTACGTCTCTACGTGTCTGCATGGATTTTCAGTCATGCACACGTCTCTACGTGTCTGCGTGTATTTTCAGTCACGCTCACGTTCTCATGAGCGTGCGTGTATTTTCAGTCACGCACGCATCCATGAGTGCGTGTATTTTCAGTCACGCACACATCCATGAGTGCGTGAATTTTTAGTCACGCACATGCCCACGAGTGCGAGCGTGGATTTCTTATCATTTTCCACACTCACACTGTGCATGCCAACAGGACCCATTTTCACGCTCACTTCGACTAGCCTTGTTGGCGTGACTTTTGGCCTTAGCTTAGACTTACTGGCGTAACTTTTAACCTGGGAGTTTTTAATTGTCCTATAACTTATTTATTTTATGATGGCATGATGATTTTTCTATTATATTCTTACGCCTTTGCGTGAATTTCTTGATAAATCATGACATGTTAATATAGTTAATATCGATTGCTGTGTAGAATGTGTCATGTGTCTTGATTGATCCATGGATACCCAGATTGACTGGAACTTAACCCTGAGGAGTTACAGACTCGACCCCATGTAATACTAATTGACTTTCATGTCTTGATACCATTGATAATAATGGTTATCTTTACTAAATTTATCATGCGTTCCTAGTTGGAACTAAGAGACTGGCTAGTCGTCTTATTGAATGAAATGAATGAGACACGTTCATATTAATGAACTATTGCACTCGATTAGCCAATCCCGAATATTGGCATACAGGCACATGCAGGTTTTAAATTAAATATTTATCTATTCTACAAAACAGCATGTTTACTTTATGGTCAAGGCATGATTACTTCGTGGATAGACTTGATTGTTGCATCACGCTATATAAAACCTACAACCTAGCCGCACGGGTATCGTTGTAGAGTTGCGCATATCGTACCCCGTACGAAAGTACTTATTGAATGACCATGATCCACGGCATGGAACTTCATTCAACGTAGAGACTATTAAGTTAAATAAAATAATAATGGCATGGAGAGAATGGATTCCCGAGTTCTTACATGGAAGTCCCCTTGGGACTATTAAGTACCCGACGGGCCGGCTGGTTCCCACAGATACTGTAAATCTGTCACACGGGCAGAGAACGGTATCTGCTTATATTATTGTACATGCTATAACGGCGAGCGTCCCGCTGGGACTCGTCTAACTACATGATTGGCGTAATTGATTGATTGGATAGACTAGCCTTGCTTGCACATAGTAAGAACTGAGGAATCCCTAATTGCATAATTCCAGGATAACTTGGGACTCACAATAGCAAGCCGTAGTAGTTGATTGGCCGTTCAAGATGATTTATTTGTGTACTGTACCTACTCTGTTGCCTAACGGTGATGATCAGAATGTCAGGACATGACGGGCTAACTTCTGTCCTTGTTTGGTTGGGAGGTTGGTTCGAAGTGTCGTGATGTTATGTGAATCCTAGTGGGAAGCAGAGATCTATTATTATATTCTTTTACTTACTGGTTTAGTCCTTCATATCGTGCTCCCTTGTGGTACTTGCTATTAGAGGTCTAACCTCTCTGGTTTTGCATGGCCAGATTTAGAGCCGGTTCCCGAGGACTCAGCGTACTTCCACCTCCAAGATGGTCAATACTAGAGGCATGATCGCAGGAGGACTCGAGTGGGTTTTCTTACTTCACCGCTCATTTTGTCATTTACTTATACTTAGCCGTTTGGCACCGACATGTTAGTCGGATAGTCTTGTATTT
This sequence comes from Iris pallida, assembly GCA_029216955.1. Lineage (NCBI taxonomy): Eukaryota > Viridiplantae > Streptophyta > Magnoliopsida > Asparagales > Iridaceae > Iris > Iris pallida. The sequence goes on along the minus strand of JANAVB010030361.1, from coordinate 56,239 downwards.
ACTTTTGCATGATTGTAATTAAGTCAGACTGCAGCTGATAACAATTGTGTATACTTGCTATATCATCTGGCTATGTTTTGTAAAGCCAGATCTCAAAGAATATTTTGATTGAGCGTTTGGGACGCCTTACTGCTTATTCTTACATGTTCTCTATTTTTCTGTTTCTTGTTTGAAGGATTGAGACAATAGATGTGAAATGACCATAGTAAGACTTTTACGTAGTATGCACCCCCTCGTCTGGTTAGACAACATTGATCGTATTATACGGTATTCATCTACCCGTAATACGTAGCTGGCTGAGTCATTCCCCCGCTCTCTAGTATTCTGGTTCTGGGGCGTGACAAGGTTTTAGTGGTGGCCCATGCAGATCTGATTTCATACTTGTGGGGTATTTTGATTTATAGGATGTCTCAATCACGTGTGTTCCCCCTTGATCGCATGATTTATTATTCTCAACCCTTGCTTGATATTCCGGTATCCTTTGACTTCGTTGATCCTTCATGTCCGGTTGTTTGATTGTTCTCTTGTCCCTTTCCTTAGGGACACTTCGACCGCATCGGTCAGAGCTGGACAGCAACAACAACAGCAGGAGCAACATGGACAACTTGACCCGGTTGGTCAGCAACAAGGGCCAGTCTTACCTCAGGAGGCTACCCAGGAAGAAGTGATAGTGAAACCAGCATCTGGATCGCAGTATCCGGATATTCCACCACCACCGACAGTTCCACCTACCCAAGTGGACACACCAGCCCTTCTGGAGATCATGAGAGGAATGATGGCTACTCAGCAACATCAGATGTTGGCCCAGCAACGCATGCACACTCAGCTACAAGAGCAGAATGTGCTACTCAACTAAGGATTGCAGACAGCATTAGAAAGAGGGGCAAGGACTGATTCAGGAGCGTCAGCCAGGTTTTGCAAGTACAACCCCCGCCGTTTCGAGGGCACGGAGGATGCCATCTCAGCAGATGCATGGCTTAAGGATATGGAGGCTATTCTGACAGCAGCTAAGGTACCGGCAGAAGAACGTGTGGATCTGGTGAAGTTATTACTTCAGGATCTCGCACGTGATTGGTGGGAATCAGAGGAAGTGGGCATCAGACGTCCTGTAGCTTGGGACGATTTCACTACAAGATTTAAGACCAAGTACTATGGAGTTGTGGCGCAGTTTGAGCTACAACAGAAGTTTATCAGCCTCAGGCAGGCTGGCAAGACTGTAGATGCTTATACAGCGGAGTTCTGCAGATTGAGTAGATTTGCCCCAGAGATGGTTGCGACGGAGCGCCAGAGGGCTATGAGGTTTCAACAAGGGTTTCATCTTGAACTCTTGCAATTGATAGAAGGGCACAATTACCAGACTTTTGATGAGATATTGACGGCGACTCGAAGGCATGAGATCACCATTCAGAGGCTTGCAGTAAGGACTGGGGGTCAGAAGAGATCCCACAGTCAGATTCAAGGAGGAGGGGGAGCAGCGCCCCGAACAACAGTACCATCCACTGGCATTCGTATCCACGATGTGGCGATACGAGGACCAGTACCACCACCCAGGCAGCAGCAACAGCAACAGAGAAAGAACCAGCAACCCCCGGCGGGCTGCACTTATTGTGGAAAGATGGGACACACTAGAGATGTGTGTCGAACATTGAATGGACTATGTCTCATATGTGGAAATTCAGACCATCGGGTTACCACATGTCCCATGAATTCGAGGTCAGGAGGACCAGGGCAGCAGTTTCCTGCTCTGCCAGCACCAGGGGCAGGCCAGTATCGAGGACCAGCAATAGCCGTTAGGCCGTTGGCACAGCGTCCGCAGGCTCAGATGTTTCGGCAGCAGGGACCGTCGATGCAGCAACACCAGCATCGACCACCCCAGCATCATCAAGAAAGGGGCCAGCAGCAGCACCAGGCTAGGCCGCAGCATGGAAACCAGCAAGGAGGTCGAGGGCAGGCATTTACTCTGTCCTTGGAAGAGGCATTGGCATCGGAAGATGTTGTGGCAGGTAACATTCTCGTCGCCTCATATCCCGCAGTAGCATTGTTTGATTCGGGAGCATCCCATCCATTTGCACGATTTGCGACACGACTAGGAATAGAGTTCGAGGCATTGCCAGGGAGGTTGAATATACTCACTGGTAATGGGCTCGTAGGAGTTAGTAGAGTTATTCTAGCGTGTAGCGTTGTAGTTTGCGGGCATTCCTTACCCGCCCGGTTGATAGAATTTCCTGTTGGAAATTTCGACGTTATCTTAGACATGGACGGGCTGAAAGACAGTCATACGATAATAGATTATCGTAGTGGGAGTGTATCTTTTGATATTTCAGGCATGAAGAGGTTCACCTTAGTCAGATCAGAGGCAACTCAGTAAGAGAAGGGAGTAGTAGCGGCGATGGAAGAAGTTCAGATTCCGAAGGTAGTTGAAGAGTTCCTGGACATATTTTCTGAAGAACTTCCAGGTCTACCACCAGTTAGAGATATTGAGTTCAGCATAGAATTGGCATCAGAAACTAAACCGATATCAGATCGAGTTTACAGAATGGCGGATTCAGAGCAGGCCAAGGTATATCAGCATATAGAGGAACTGAAGAAGAAGAAGTTCATCTAAGCTAGTGTATCACCGTGGGCAGCACCAGTGGTACTTGTGGGGAAGAAGGATGGGTCATCCAGATTATGCATTGACTACAGGAAGCTTAACGCGACAACAGTGAAGAACAAGTACTCATTACTCAGGATCGACGACTTATTTGATCAATTGAGCAAAGCTAGAGTTTTCTCCAAGATAGATCTTCGTTCAGGGTACCATCAGGTGAGGGTTCGGAAGGAGGATATTCCCAAGACAGCATTCAGGTCGAAGTATGGGCATTATTAATTCTTAGTAATGTCGTTTGGTTTGACCAATGCTCCAGCAATATTCATGGATTTGATGAATCGCATCTTCATGCCATACTTAGACCAGTTTGTCATTGTGTTTCTTGACGACATCCTCGTATACTCTGCTAGTGAAGAGGAGCATGAAGACCATCTCAGGAAAGTGTTACAGATTCTGAGAGAGAACCAGTTGTTTGCCAAGCTCAGCAAGTGTGAGTTCTGGACGGATCATATTTCATTTTTGGATCATATCATCTCAGGAGCTGGAGTAGCAGTAGATCCCAGGAAGGTAGAAGCAGTAGAGAGTTGGCCAGTACCCAAGACCGTAGCAGATGTGCGGAGTTTCTTGGGGTTGGCAGAATATTACAGAAGGTTTGTGTCAGACTTTGCAAGGCTTTCAGTACCCATGATCCGCTTGACCCGGAAGGATGTACCATTTGTCTGGTCGACAGAATGCCAGGCATCATTTGAGACTTTGAAGCAGAAGTTGATATCAGCACCTATTCTTACATTACCAGTAGGACCCGGAGGTTTTACAGTATACTGTGATGCGTCAGGTAAAGGACTTAGATGCGTCCTTATGCAGCATGGGAAGGTGATAGCGTTTGCATCTAGGCAGCTTCGGGACCACGAGAAGAATTATCCAACTCATGATCTGGAATTGGCGGCAGTAGTGTTTGCTCTGAAGCTATGGAGGTATTACTTATATGGTGACCGAGTGGAGATGTACACAGATCATAAAAGTCTGAAGTACATCTTTACTCAGAAGGAGCTGAACATGAGGCAGAGAAGATGGTTGGAGTTGATTAAGGATTATGACGTGGAGCTTCAGTATCATCCAGGCAAGGCTAATGTAGTAGCAGACGCTCTTAGCAGAAGAGGCGGCGCATTTATGTTAACAATGCAGAGGCATATCTTAGAAGACCTTCAGGAGATGGGCATCGAAGTTATACTTCCTAGTGATGTAGGAGTTCTATCAAGTCTGCAAGTTCAATCCGACTTGGTAGACAGGATCAAGGCAGCTCAGGCACAAGACCCAAGGATTCAGAAGCTTATGGCAGAATGTGAGTCAGGACTCAGGAAGGAAATGAGAATTCATGAAGATGGTACACTTAGATTTGGATCACGTCTATGTATGCCTAGTGGAGATATCAGACAGGAGGTTATGGCAGAAGCTCACAGCTCTCAGTATTCTATTCACCCTGGAGGGACCAAAATGTACCAAGATATCAAGCAGCATTTCTGGTGGAACGGAATGAAGAGGAAAATAGCTAGATTTGTTTCCCGCTGCTTGGTATGTCAGTAAGTGAAGGCAGAACAGCAGAGGCCAGCTGGGTTATTACAACCGCTTTCTATTCCGGAATGGAAGTGGGAGCACATCACAATGGACTTTGTGACCGGTTTACCGAGATCACCAAGTGGTAAGGATGCTACTTGGGTGATAGTAGATCGGCTTACGAAGGTAGCACACTTTCTTCCTTTTATAGTAGGATAATCTACAGAAAAGCTGGCAGAGTTATATATGCAACAGATAGTCAGGCAGCATGGAGTCCCTGTCAGTATTGTGTCGGATCGAGATACCCGATTTATATCATATTTCTGGAAGAGCTTACATCATAGTATGGGTACCAAGTTAAGATTTAGCACGGCTTACCACCCGCAGACAGATGGGCAATCAGAAAGAATGATTCAGACCTTAGAAGACATGTTACGAGCTTGTACGTTAGATTTTGGAGGATCTTGGGAGAGCCACCTGCACTTGGTCGAGTTCTCGTACAACAATAGTTATCAAGCCAGTATCCAGATGGCACCATTTGAAGCACTATATGGTAAGAAGTACAGGTCACCGCTTGCATGGAATGATATCGGAGAGAAAAATGTTAGGCCCAGAAATGATTGTTCAGACGGTTGAAGTGGTTAAGAAAATTAGAGAGCGACTTCGAGTTGCGCAAGACCGGCATCGTCATTGGGCGGACCAGCATCGTAGGCCGTTAGAATTCTCTGTTGGGGACCACGTATTCTTACGGATATCACCTACTCATGGGGTCATTAGATTTGGCGTTCGCGGAAAGTTGAGTCTGCGGTACGTGGGCCCATTTATTATCCTTGATCGGATAGGCGATGTTACTTATCGTTTATCCCTTCCACCTTCGTTACGAGAGGTGCATGACGTGTTTCATGTATCTCAATTACGTAGGTACGTATCGGACCCAAGCCATATCCTCGATCATTCGGAGCTGGTTGTTGGTACCAACCTGTCTTATGAGGAACAGCCTGTGTCCATTTTGGACCGAAGAGAGAAGATACTCAAGAACCGAACAATTAGTCTTGTCCGTGTTGCTTGGGGTTATCACTCCTTAGGAGAGTCAACGTGGGAACGTGAGGATGATATCCGGTCACGGTATCCACACCTGTTTGACTCACAAGGTATATCTCTCTGTAAACCTTGATTGTCCTGATTCTTCATGCTTATCACCTTATGGATAGGATTAATTAATATCGTAGATTGATAGATTTACATATATAGTACTTGCTTTTGATATGGTGATAATGATTGCTTGCTCACTAGAATTGCTTGTATTAGTTTAGCTTCGATATTTCTACCTGCATGGATTTGAAATTCCGAGGACAGAATTTTTCTAAGGTGGGTAGAGATGTCACTCCCCGTTCCCAGAATGCGTATTTTAATACGTATATTGCTTGAACGTAATCATTTAGTATTTATCATGTATCATCCTGTATTTAAATTTCTATAATTTATTATCTGTATTTATCATGTTTTATATTAATTAATTATCTGCTCTTTAAATTTTCATGTTAATTTATTAGCTGCTCTTTAATTTTTATGCTAATTTATTTTCTGTAATCTTATTATCTGTATTTTATTTCCTATATTTTATCCCCTGCTTTAGTCTTATTGTGGATGGGTTTCGGGTTCATGGTGGACAAACCCGGCCCATTAGCTTCCACCTACCACCCATTCCTATTTAAAGCTCCTAGCTCCTTCTCTCTCCTCATTACTCATTTTCACCATTAGTTCTTCTTTCTCTCATCACTCTCCACCTACCAGCAGCAGAAGAAGGCAAGTGCAAACTTGCTTCTCAATCACCCATTTTTATGGATCATTACTCTTCCTCTCATGATCCTGAGAGAGTTTAGTGCTTGGCATATGTGATTTATGTGGCTTGTTTTCTCTAGATCTAAGTTAGTATTTTTCGGCTGTTCATGGGTTTGGTCCACCAACTTAGCGTGTATTTCTGGCAGTGGAAAGAAGGCTCCATAGGACTTGGAGTCCCGGAGATGTTGCACGCACACGTCCTTACGTGCTCGTGTAAAACATCAGCCCAGTCACGCACACGTTCTTACGTGTCAGCGTGTATTTTTAGTCACGCTAACGTTCTCAGGAGCGTGCATGTATTTTTAGTCACGCTAACGTTCTCAGGAGCGTGCGTGTATTTTTAGTCACGCTAACGTTCTCAGGAGCGTGCGTATATTTTTAGTCACGCTAACGTTCTCAGGAGCGTGCGTGTATTTTTAGTCACGCTAACGTTCTCCGGAGCGTGCGTGTAATTTTAGTCACGCTAACGTTCTCAGGAGCGTGCGTGTATTTTTAGTCACGCTCACGTTCTCAGGAGTCTGCATAGATTTTCAGTCATGCACACGTCTCTAGTTGTCTGCGTGGATTTTCAGTCATGCACACGTCTCTACGTGTCTGCGTAGATTTTCAGTCATGCACACGTCTCTGCGTGTCTGCGTGTATTTTCAGTCACGCTCACGTTCTCATGAGCGTGCGTGTATTTTCAGTCACGCACACATCCATGAGTGCGTGTATTTTCAGTCACGCACACATCCATGAGTGCGTAGATTTTTAGTCACGCACACGCCCATGAGTGCGAGCGTGGATTTTTTATCATTTTCCACACTCACACTGTGCATGCCAACAGGACCCATTTTCACGCTCACTTCGACTAGCCTTGTTGGCGTGACTTTTGGCCTTAGCTTAGACTTGCTGGCGTGACTTTTAACCTGGGAGTTTTTAATTGTCCTATAACTTATTCATTTTATAATGGCATGATGATTTTTCTATTATATTCTTACGCCTTTGCGTGAATTTCTTGATAAATCATGACATGTTAATATAGTTAATATCGATTGCTGTGTAAAATGTGTCATGTGTCTTGATTGATCCATGGATACCCAGATTGACTGGAACTTAACCCTGAAGAGTTACAGACTCGACCCCATGTAATACTAATTGACTTTCATGCCTTGATACCATTGATAATAATGGTTATCTTTACTAAATTGATCATGCGTTCCTAGTTGGAACTAAGAGACTGGCTAGTCGTCTTATTGAATGAAATGAATGAGATACGTTCATATTAATGAACTATTGTACTCGATTAGCCAATCCCGAATATTGGCATACAGGCACATGCAGGTTTCAAATTAAATATTTATCTATTCTACAAAACAGCATGTGTACTTTATGGTCAAGGCATGATTACTCCGTAGTTAGACTTGATTGTTGCATCACGCTATGTAAAACCTACAACCTAGCCGCACGGGTATCGTTGTAGAGTTACGCATATCGTACCCCGTACGAAAATACTCATTGAATGACCATGATCCACGGCATGGAACTTCATTCAACGTAGAGACTATTAAGTTAAATAAAATAATGATGGCATGGAGAGAATGGATTCTCGAGTTCTTACATGGCAGCCCCCTTGGGACTATTAAGTACCCGACGGGCCGGCTGGTTCCCACAGATACTGTAAATCTGTCACACGGGCAGGGAACGGTATCTGCTTATATTATTGTACATGCTATAACGGCGAGCGTCCCGCTGGGACTCGTCTAACTACATGATTGGCGCAATTGATTGATTGGATAGACTAGCCTTGCTTGCACATAGTAAGAACTGAGGAATCCCTAATTGCATAATTCCAGGATAACTTGGGACTCACAATAGCAAGCCGTAGTAGTTGATTGGCCGTTCAAGATGATTTGTTTATGTACTGTACCTACTCTGTTGCCTAGCGGTGATGATCAGAATGTCAGGACATGACGAGCTAACTTCTGTCCTTGTTTGGTTGGGAGGTTGGTTCGAAGTGTCGTGATGTTATGTGAATCCTAGTGGGAAGCAGAGATCTATTATTATATTCTTTTACTTACTGGTTTAGTCCTTCATATCGTGCTCCCTTGTGGTACTTGCTATTAGAGGTCTAACCTCTCTGGTTTTGCATGGCCAGATTTAGAGCCGGTTCTCGAGGACTCAGCGTACTTCCACCTTCAAGATGGTCAATACTAGAGGCATGATCATAGGAGGACTCGAGTGGGTTTCCTTACTTCACCGCTCGTTTTGTCATTTACTTATACTTAGCCGTTTGGCACCGACATGTTAGTCGGATAGTCTTATATTTACTTTTGCATGATTGTAATTAAGTCAGACTGCAGCTGATAACAATTGTGTATAATTGCTATATCATCTGGCTATGTTTTGTAAAGCCAGATCTCAAAGAACATTTTGACTGAGCGTTTGGGACGCCTTACTGCTTATTCTTACATGTTCTCTATTTTCTTATTTCTTGTTTGAAGGATTGAGACAATAGATGTGAAATGACCATAGTAAGACTTTTACGTAGTATGCACCCCCTCGTCTGGTTAGACAGTATTGATCGTATTATACGGTATTCATCTACCCGTAATACGTAGCTGGCTGAGTCATTCCTCCGCTCTCCAGTATTCTGGTTCTGGGGCGTGACAGATCTGCTACGTATCGCCTCAGCTGCGACACATGGAACATGTTATGAACTCCCTCGAGCATAGGCGACAAGTCTAGTCGATAGGCCACTGCATCGACCTTCTCAAGAATAGTGAAAGGTCCGATGAAGCACGGACTAAGCTTCCCGTCCTGGCCAAAACGAATCGTGCCCCGAGTCGAAGAAATCCTCAGGAACACCATATCACCAACCTAGACACAAAGCAAGACTCAGCACACAAATCCTAAGCAACAATCACAAGCAAGCACAAAAAGAAAACTGAAACTAACCTCGAACTATAACGGTCTCTGGTGGCCATCAGCCCAATGCCGCTGTCTATCCTGAGCCACCCGAAGTATATCCCTGATCAACCTGACCTTCTCAGCTGCATCTACTACCATCTCTGGGCTAAGCTACACTCTCTCGCCGACATCATCCCATGACAAAGGAGTGCGACATCTCCAGCCGTATAGTGCCTCAAATGGTGACATCTTTATACTGGCCTGATAGTTGTTGTTGTAAAAAAAACTCTACCAGGTGAAGATGATCCTCCCAATAACTCCTGAAATCTAACACACAAGTGCGAAGCATATCCTCGAGTGTCTGGATGGTCCTCTCCGACTTTCATTCTGTCTGGGGATGATACGCGGTACTGAACTTGAGCTGGGTGCCCAAACTAGCCTGCAAACTCCTCCAGAAGTGGAAAGTGAAGCGACTATCCCGATCTGGGACTGTGCTTATCGGAACTCCGTGCAATCTGACTATCTGCCGCACGTACATCGTTGTTAGCTTCTCCGTAGACAATCCCACTTTGAAAGGCAAGAAGTGGGCCGATTTGGTTAATCTATCAATGATAACCCAAATCGCTTCTTTTCCTCCTGGAGATCGTGGAAGTCCGGACACAAAGTCCATAGTAATGTGCTCGCACTTCCACTCTGGAATGGGTAGTGGCTGAAGCAGACCACCTGGCCTCTGTCTCTCGGCTTTCACCTGCTGGCACACTAAGCATCGAGATACAAACTGATCTACCTCTCGTTTCATGCCATACCACCATACATGTTCTCTCAGATCTCTGTACATCGTGTTAGTACCAGGATGCATAGAGTACTAAGAGCGATGTGCTTCCTGAAGGACCTCCTTCTGAATCTCTCCACACGGAATGCACAATTTAGTATCGTGCCTCAGCGACCCATCTTCGGCTATAGAGAAATCGTCTAGCAATCCTGCCTGCACCTGCTCTCTGATGCTCCTCAGGGACACTCATAAAACTATGTTGATCTGAATCTGTCCATCAATGCAGACTGAATCTGTAAACCCCACATCTTAACCTCTATCCCCGGAACGATCACCTCGATATCCAAACTATCCAGATCGTCCAATAGATGACGATCGACCGTCAAATACATAGTGACTGGATACCTGCTCAAGGCATCTGCAACTACGTTGGCCTTTCCTGGATGGTACTGTAAAGAGATATCAAAATCCTTCATCAGCTCAAGTCATCGTCTCTGTCCCATGTTCAATTCCTTCTGGGTGAACATGTACTTCAAGCTTTTGTGAGCCGTGAAGATCTCAACTCGCTCTCCGTACAGGTAGTGCTTCCACAGCTTCAGAGCAAAGATAACAGCTTCCAACTCTAGATCATGGGTAGGGTATTTCTTTTCATGAGGACGTAACTGCCTAGATGCATAGGCAATCATCTTCCCGTGCTGTTGAAGAGCGCAACCCAAGCCCTTCCCAGAAGCATCATTGTATATCGTGAAACCACCAGTCCCAGATGGCAACGTTAAGATAGGAGCTGTGGTCAACCTCCTCTTCAACTTATTAAAGGCAGCCTGACACTCCTTGGTCCAGACGAACTCTATGTCTTTCCTGGTGAGTCTAGTCATCGGCTCTGCAATCTGAGAGAAATCCTGGATGAACTTCCGATAATAGCCAGCTAAACCCAGAAAGCTCCGAATCTCTACAACTGAGCTCGGTGTAGACCAAGACTCAACTGCTGAAATCTTCTTCGGGTCCACTGAGATCCCATGCTCGGTCGCAACATGACCCAAGAACTCTACCTGCTTCAGGAAGAACTCGCACTTCGATAGATTCCCATACAACTGCTCCTTCCTGAGAGCCTCGAACACAATCCGCAGATGTTCCTCGTGCTCCTCCGGAATCTTCGAGTAGAACAAGAAGTCATCTATGAAGACCATCATGAACTTGTCAAGGTACTGATGGGATACCTTGTTCATCAAGTTCATGAATACCGCTGGAGCGTTGGTCAACCCAAATAGCATAACAGTAAACTCGTACTGGCCGTACCGAGTCTGAAAAGTCATTTTCGGAATGTCCTCCTTCTTCACCTTCAGCTGATGGTAACCGGACCTCAAGTCTATCTTTGAAATTACCTTCGTGCCACTCAACTAATCGAACAAATCGTCAATCCTCGGCAATGGGTACTTATTCTTGATAGTGAGATTGTTGAGCGCTCTGCAGTCGATACACATGCGTACTATCCCATCCTTCTTCGGTACAAACAGAACAGGAGTGCCCTAAGGTGAAGAACTGGATCGGATGAAACCCTTGTCCTGCAGCTCATCGACTTGCTTCTTCAGCTCCGCCAACTCGCTGTTGTTGATCCTATAGACGTGCTGTGAGATAGGCTCAGCACCCAGCACCAAGTCTATAGAGAACTCAACATCCCTGTCTGGCGGCATCATGGGCAACTCATCAGGGAAAAAATCTAAGAATTCTGCTATCAATGGATGTGGCAATTCTTGCCTCGCCAACAAAGCTCCACAGAAACCATCTCTCGGCTCAGCTGCTCCCCTGGTGAACTCAAACTCTGGCTCCCCCGGCGGTCTAAATAAAACCCTTTCCCCTCTACAGTCCATACTAGCATGGTGCAAGCTCAACCAATCCATACCAAGTACCATATTATAGCTCGGAAGTGGAATTACGAGCAAACACGTACTCAAATTCTGGTCTCCCAATGTAACTCTTCGTCCCTTGCAAATATTATTGACTAAGATAATGCCTTCCCCGGTCATAATCTTGCAAGTCCTACCCAGTGATTCAGTAATAATATTGTGTCTAAATGCAAAAGAGACGGATACAAAACTGTGCGCAGCACCAGAGTCAAACAAAGCTAATGCAGGAAAGGAATCGAGAAGAACAGAACCTGCTACCACATCTGCAATAGGCTCGCCCTCCTCGACAGCAAAAGCAAATGCCCTATCCTGAGGTGCACCTCTCTGTTGCTGGTGTTGGGCAAAACATTGCTACTGAGTCAGAAACGGAAAATCCTTTGGCTGAACGGCAGGTCCTGCTGGAGCTCTAGCAGGAGGTGCCCTGTCCTAACCTCCCCGAGCTGGACGAGTAGGACAATCCTTCAACTGATGGTCGTATCACGACCCGCACCCACCGTGAGGATACGAGAACGTAACAACGCCCAGCCTACGCCGCAGTATCGACGGTAGAACGCTGTTCTAGGTCATGAACTATAACTACATAACATGAAATATACTCTCCAGAAGGAGGCCAACACCAAGGTACAACTCAATCACAATCTAAGGTAGAATATAGCACGATAAAAATAGATAAGAAATTCTCAACTGAGGTACAGCAGAAATGGAATACAAGTCTCATCATCTCTAAAATATACAACTCTGAAAATAAAGACAACAGCTAAGCATGAAAAGAAGGAACAGTCTAAGCTATCTACACTATACAAGGTATCATCTTGAGCATCTGCCTGAACCTCCCCAGGGGTCCAGGTCGCGAGTGTCAACTAGGCAAACTCCAAGTAAGGGTGCAGGGTTCCTCATCAACCTCTGTAAAATTTTTACTAGGTCCAGTCAGGACGGGAGCGAGCACAAAACATCTCACGCAGTTTATATCATGTTAGAAAATATAAAGCATGCAATAGAGTAAGGTACATGAAACGCTGAAAGAAAGAAGTGTATGAAAAACAGTAAATATTTGATAATAGGAAATATCTAAATATGATAAGTAAGAACTGTAAGACTACTGTGATTTAGAGTATAATATGGTTATGTAAACGGTCTAGAAAAATGTAATGGTAACTCCATTATATGTGGGTGTACAATAGACATATACAATAGTTATACAATCTTGTACAATAGGATTTGATTACATAACCAATTCTACTCCCCCTCTCCAATCAATACACAAGGATCCACTCCAGTTACGTTATCTTGCACAATAGTGTACAATGTTATACAATAGATGTACAATATTATATAATAGGTGTACAATGTTATACAATAGTTGTACAATGTTATACAATAGTGTACAATGGTCTATCCCTGGAACTCATGTGATAATGAGAGTACAATATGCACAATAAGTGTACAAGGATATAGGTATTCAGTAAATACAATATGGAAGTGAAACGCACATCACAATATGTATCTAGTGAATACAAGGGGATAACATCCCAAAAGAAGATCCTTATAGTACCAATCCGTGATAACAATCATGTCAGCATCAAGTACAATAATCTAGAGCAAGAATGTAAATCCAGGCAAGTATGAAACGGTCAGAGAATGTACTCGTCTCGTATCTGAATGTCTGAAGTAAATGTACTGCCTGAGGAGAGGTGTCTGTCTCCTAATCAGAGCAACACAAGTTACAACATGTCTAAAATAAGGAAATAGACTGCTGCAATGCATCTACATGCTGTCTAGGTTAAACTAGGCTAAAGTTAACACTTGGTCAACTCTAGTCAACTATCTAGTCAAAACTAGCTCAACTGGGTCAACATAGACTCAATGAAGTCTCACTAGGCCTAACCAGTCTACCCTAGCTAGTACACACCATACAAATCCAAGGCTATACAAGCCAACACAAGTCACATATCAAGATACATCACATTCATGCATATTCAACATTATATATATATATAATATATATATATATATATATATATATATATATATATAAGAGAAAAGAACTAACATGTAAAGCTATGTGTGTGTGTGAACATGGAGGTGTACATGAAAAGAGAAATCAACACTAGTTATGAGTTTACACTACACATGGCACAAAGCTAACCCATCTATATTACACATGTATTATACTTAACATGCATAGCTACAAGTATACATCTATATACATTAGAGTAGAGACTATTTAAGTTATAACTAACATGCATCTATACTATACATAAATCTATATATATATATATTATAGCAATCATTTAGAGAAGGGTTACATGGCATGGTGGTTGATATAGAGTGGGGTGTCCTTGTGCAGAGGATGAAGTTCATTCTCAGTTTAGTTCCACATTTACATATAAACTAAAATGAGCTATCCCATAAACTGGTGTAACTAACCACATAAAATGAACCATGTTATCTGAAATCTGCCATTAAGCCAACATCCCATATGCATACAGCTCATGCATTGTCTAATACTGAAATTAACTAACATTTCGAATTAAGGGGTTGAAGGTTAACATTACATTCATAGACATTCTACTATATTGAAAACTAAAAATTGGCTTGGCAATAGGAAAAGGAAGGTATATGCTTACATGGACAGTTCAGTGTTCGAACAACCTAAAATGAACTAACATTCAATCTAAATATCAGCTATGCATTGGTTCTATCTACATATAAAATCTGATATTGCATTTACAATATTTATACATTATGCATTCATATCTATCATTACATATATACCTTACATTTATATCTAGCATTCATTATATACTTTTATGCATGCATTGTATATCATTCTTTTATTCATGCATTTATGCATTGCTTACATATATTACATTAATTGCATTCCTACATGCTTGCATTCAACCATATATATACATTAATGTAAATAGGATATATATATCATATATATATATCATTTCATTCATCTAACATATCATGCATTACATACTCTATATTCATTTAATATCTATACTACATAGGCTCATAGGTTACACAAAATGCATATATCGTATAGTCACTCTTTTACTTAAAACCAATACTATACTAATTGGGCATTCACTAAATTCTAGCATTAAAGTATGTTGTAGTACTTCATGTTAGCTTTCCGAAACTTCAAACGGATCGCATTTTTGTGTCCGAAAGCTCCCGAAATCGCGAAAATACCGAAACGCGTTCGTCTTTCGTATAGCTGACACTCAAATAATTCTACAGAAAGTTACAGAAAGAATTTGGCTTATTAAAATATATATTTGGAAAGCTAACTTCGATACAGTTCTTTTAAAAAAAATAGGAGATAAATCGGAGTTTTAAGCTAAAAGTTATGACATTTCTAAGTTACTATTGCTACTAAAAACGTGGATAAAAATTATGACGAATTTGGGTAGTTTGAGACAAAAGAACACAAGTATATAACATAATATATCAAGAACTCACTCTCTACACTAATATATATATATATGAGACACTATAAAACACATCTCCAATACAAAAATATGAGATTAAACATGTAATAATTCATTCATACGTAACAACAACACATAGTGTGTCCAAATTTAGGGTTTTCCCACATGGACACAACCACAACACAAAGGACACTCCTATGACCTCCAAATGGACATAAAATGGACACAAATGGAGATACAACCATGGGGGTCATTCCTATGGGTTCAAAATAGACCTATATGCATGAGGAAATGAAAATAAGAAGGGATTTATACCTCCCGGTAGATCGAATCGAAGAAAAGTCTTCCCGGAGCGACACCGACACATAGAGATTCCAAAAGGACACGAACGAGCTCCGTATCCTCCCAAACTTGGGTAGCTTCCTCCTTAGCTAGAATGGAGAAGGAAAGAAGAAGATTTGGTGGCGAAATGGAAGGATTTGGTGGAGAAATTGCTAGGGATTGCTCTCTAGGAATTTGGGGAAGAACAAGAGAGAGAGTGTGGATGAGAATAATGAAATGGACTTGAGCCTATCCTCTCCCAAAGTGGCTGGCCATATGGGGCTATTTGTCCTATTATGGTAAGGTCCAAAATGCCCCCACTAATCTATTCTATTAGTATTAGGAAAGGGCTAATTGATTGGGGCTAAATTAGTCATTCTAAAGTCTCTAATCACACTAACCTTATCCATAATAATTAGTCTAACCTCTAACTAAAATATTTCTATCATGTAGCCATGGCTAACTAATGTGTGGGTCCACTAAAGTCAACACTACCCCCGGTTCCCGTTTCAAGTCGGATTGAGCTGAAATTCGAACCCGACTCAAATAACCCCAAAACAATATCATAAATAATAAAATAAATTTCAAAAATATTTCAAAAATACAAAATGACAAAAATACTCCTATTCCTGAAAACTGGGGGTGACAAATTCCTCGAAATTAAAACCAAACAATAGTAAAATATCAAAATCACAAGACATAATTTTAAATAGTTTAAAAATGATTAAAAATCACCAAAAATCATAATATAAAATAATTATCAATAAATAATAATTATAATTACAAAATTTCAAAATTACCCTCATCTGGAAAACTGGGTGTTACAATCCTACCCACCTTATAAAAATTTTGTCCTCGAAATTAAGATGATCGTACCCACTTCTAGGTCAAACATAGTCAAGGGTCAATCACTAGTCAATTTTTCAACATCCAAGTACTTGGTCATCAACTGGTCAACTTCTTAGGGTTTTACCTATGCTAGCTATTTAGGTGTTGGCAACTAGAATTTAGCAAAAGAGAAACTCTATAATAGACTATCTCTTAACATCCCAATCCTATCAAGTCACCTATAACTAAATACCTACAAGCTAAGCACGTGAATACCAAATACCACACATATATATATATGCTCAAGAACAACAACCCATCACATATATCCTAAGTATATGTCACGACCCGCACCCACTGTGAGGGTACGAGTACATAACAGCGCCCAGCCTACACCACAGTGTCGGCGGTAGAACGCAGTCCTAAGTCTCTAACTAACCATCAACTCATGCAGTATATAATGTACTCATCATGATCAACTCCGAACGGAGGACAAGTATAAGATAAGGTGTATCTCAATCACAGTCTAAGCACGATAAGATAACACAGAATTGTAACTAAGAATTTGAAGACAAAAAATCAATACTGAAATAATAACAACATCTGAATAATCTCAAATACATCTCAAGTCTCAATTCTATACAACAAGCTCTAAATGAAAAATAAATGCAAGTCTACTAGACTAAATCTCGATCACTCCTGAGTGTCGGGGCCATAGGTAGCTAAGCCATCTTCTCAGTAAAATGTAGGGCCTGTGTCCTCAGGGCAATCATCTGTAAAATTTTCAACAGGTCCAGTCAGGACAGGAATGAGCACATCTCATCTAGTAAATCCAAGTAAATAACAGAGAACTATAGAGCAGTTATAGACAGTTGTATTGATGAAAATGGCAGTTTATATTCAGGTGATGGTAAGAAAGACAGATAAGTGCAAGAAAAGTAAATACTAAATAAGAGAAGAATCATAGCAATGAAGACTGTAAAAATAGAACTAGCTGAACCAGGGTAATATGATATAAAGTCCAGACAACATGTATACCAGTGTAACTCCAATGTAAGTCCAGTACAGGATGAATCTCATACAAGATGAATCCAGCAAGGGATGATTCCAGTCATAGTGATCAATGATTCCAGGGTGAGTCCAGCCTATACTCTAGCAGTGTGTTTTAAAATACCGAGATCGACATGTAAACGGCTATGGGTAATCCGGCACATCACACACCTGGCCGGGTGTGAGATAGCTATCATTCCAGTAGATTCCAGTAGGGGTGATTCCAGTAATGGGGTATGTCTACATGTCTTACTCTAGTATTTCCCCTTCCAGCAAGTGAATCCAGAATTCCGACACAATGATTCAAGATGAGTCCAGCCAAGTACAATGATACCAGTAAATGATTCCGGGGTGATTCCAGTAAATAATTCCAGTAGGTGATTCCAGTAATAGAAGCCGGAATGATGATACCAGTAATAGAGGCCAGAAATAAATGTGTGTCGTATACATGAATCCAGAAATAACAGTACGTATTTGTAACAGAGAATCACATACAGCTAACTATAACTGAAATACAGTAATTGACAAATAAATAAGAGAACTATCAGAGAATGTACTCGCCTGATACTCTGAAAAGAGTAGTGTAATATCAGATGCCTGCACCAGAGTCACAATGTCCTAAACAGAGTAATATGGGTCATGATATGTAAAATACAAGAGAATTGAAAGCTACAATGCAAACTACATGATTTCTAAGCCAATCTAGGTCAAAGTCAACTCTAAGTCAAACCTGGTCAACTGTCTAGGTCAAACCAGGTCAACACTGGGTCAACTCTAGTCAATATTGGTCAATCTTAGTCTATTGGGTCAAATATCTAGAGTTTGGTCAAACTCTATCTAAGGCTATCTCTACACCAACCATATACTAGTATAATTAGGATACCTTAATACTATATTCTATATACATAACAATGTAAATACATACCTAAAGTCTATAGCCTTGGTATCATATAGTCCATCCTTATATTATATCTATCACATATATACATATATCCTATATACATATAGGAACCCTCAATATCTATCCATATATATATGAACCTACATAACCTTATCATAAAACTACTCAAATCAAACATTCATACATACATAGGTATAATTGTATACATATATACATACCATAATATAAATCAACCAACCTATGTATCTATCCTATCACAATAGTTCCCAAACCCACCATATGACTCAATTGAAAACCCCTCATTCATATACACATATACCTCTCCTCACAAAATAACTTACTCTCTAACTCACTCTTACAAAATCCCCACACTCCCTATCTAAATCCCATACCCCTCAAACCCTGTGGCCAATGGCACACACATCTTAGACTCTCACCTAGACTCTAATTGATACACTAGGCTAATCAAGCATATCTCACAAACAATCAACCACATCACAGACACCAACTCACACAACAATGCCGCCTGCCTGTACAGGCCAAGGCAATGGCACTGCCTGTACTGCCAATGCACTGCCTGCACTGCTATCAGCTGCTGCTAATGGCACTGCCTGCCTGCCAATGCAATGCAAATCCAGGCAACTGCAGCTGCTGCTAACGGCATTGCCTGTACTGCCAATATAATGCAAAGCCAGGCAACTGCAGTTGCTGCTAAAGGCACTGCCTGCACTGCCAATGCAATGCAAAGCCAGGCCAGGTCAAGGCTACACAGGGCAAACCAAGGCAACAAGCTGCTGCCAATGCCACTGCTCCTACTGCTCATTGTCCCCTTCTACTGCTACTGCTTAAGCCTAGGATACAAACTTACCTGGTCAGGGACTCTCTCCTTACCAAAATTTTGATACAAATAAGAATGAGGCTGGGTTCAAGTCTACCTAACCACTCCAACTGGGAATGACAAAACCTGAGAAACACTATTATGCAACCCAAACAACTTCTATGAAACCTGATAATCAAGGTAAAACCCAACTCCATCCAAACTTAGTTTCAAACATCAACAAATCTTAGGCTTAAATAACCAACAATGTGTGAAGATGTGTGTGGGTCATGTGAGCAGGAATGTGAGTGACAGTGATTGTGAGAGGAAAAAGTGTCAAGGTGAATGTGCCAATAGTGTATATCAGTTAACAGTTATTGCAACTCCAAAAGCCAAGCAACTGAAAACTAATTATTAATGCAAAACCCAAACCAACCCTCAAGTAATACATAGGTAAGAATCAACTGATGGCAAATCATACATCAAATAAAAATCAGTTTTCTAAAAGGAAGGAGATGAGAAGTTCAGGATTTAAGTATCAGTCACCCAATAAAACCAATACCTGACACTTCACTTCAAACCTATATCAGTTTTCAGATCAAAACAGTTCAAGTCACAAGCCAAGGCCAAACCCATATCAATACACAATCTCTATAAATCAACATTCCATTTAATTATTCAAAGACATTCATACATTTCGAAATCTCAGATTTCAAATCATAGTATATCAGTTGACAGTGAAGATTTCATTCTACATCCCAAACCTAAATTAATGTTAATCTCAGGAAATAACAATCTCAGAGAATTCAAATCTCAAATAAAACTCAAACTGGAAATATATGAAGTGGTACGTGCAGTGAAGAGGGTCATAGGGTGTTAAGGTATCAGGACAGTGAAATGTCAATACAGTGTCAACTGTTCTCAGGTTATAGGAGACAGGGAAAATAGGTTGAATCACTTGAATCCAGAAATTAGCATAGCAATATTGACATTGAAAATTAGTTAGATAGGATTTAGTGTTAGCTGACTTAGGAATGGTTTCATGTGTCAAACAATGGTTTCAAATGACAGCCCAAAACCTAATTTGAACTCCAAAGACCCACACCAAACAGTAAACAATCCTTGGATAAGTCTAATACACATGTAGGAATCATTCATGGATTTAAAACAACATTTAAGATCAGTTGAAAAGGAAATCAAATTCAGAAATTCAAGTTTGAATACATGGTATCAGAGAATTAAACATTTCAAACCAAAACCATTTGAAAACCTAATTAATTCATTCAAAATCCAGGGAAAATACAAACCAACATGGGGGGGTCTAGTCGTGTCCTACAGTGTCACTAAGACGTGTCCACAGTGTCGAAACACTGTAACAAAGTGTCACAGGAGACAGTGCAGTGCACTGTCTCGTGCACGTGTGTCAAGCCACACAGGACACGACACACGAACCCACAAGTGTCGTACACGTGTCTAGAGTTAGAGTAGGTCTAGGTGTAGGGGTCTAGAACCCTGATACATTATCTCGTGTCAACGTGTCAAAGAAATTCGCGCGTATCAGTGAGCTTTTACGCACGCGTGTGTGTGTGTGTGCACGACCCATGCCGATTGAATATCTCCCAAAATACTCAATGATAAGGCCTAAAATTTTGTGTGCACAGTGACAGTCATTGCCCGCACCCACATGCAAAATTTTATGTGTCGGGGTGCAGTGTCGTGTCCGCTAGGACACTCGTGCAGCAGGACAGCCGCACGAGGCCAGTGCACAGTGTCGTGCGTGCGGTGCGTGTCCGATTTGGACACGAAAAAACTATAGAATTGTGCTCAGTCATAAAAAAACATAATCTACATATAAAGAGCTATCCAAATATATAATTTTTTTCGAAAAATATTAACATTCAGTCCATAGAGGCATTTCATCGAACACCTAGCATACAATACGACACGTGTCCGATACGGACACCAAACGGACACGAAAATTACCCCAATTTTAGGGACACCTAGGGGACTCCTAGATCTAGCCCTACATGTAAAGAAAACTGAAATTTAAATCAATTTGAAGGATTTTACCTATGTGTGCAAAAAGCTTGGAAAAGCCTCAAATGGGGGATTCTTCCTCTTGGTGCCAAATGCTCCAAATTATCCCAAAGCTGGGATTAAACTCAAAAATCAAGAAATAGGAGAGTGTTAGGTTCTAATGCAAGAAACTAGGATCAAAAAGGAATTAAAATGGATTTATGGGAATTTTTGCAAGAGGGACAATACCTTTCCTTCTCCAATGTTGAAATGAATGAAAGAAGGAGGCAAGCCCTAGAGAATAAGTGTTTATATAGGGTGGGGATCCCTATGGCTGGTCATAAAGAAAGGAATTAGGGTTAGGGTTTCCTAAATTGGCCCATGGGCTTAAGTTATGGTTAATCAAGTCATGAAGTCATAAGCCATTTCATGAAACTACAAACCATGACTCAAATCCACTAAACCAAGTCCCCTCATTCTAAAATTAGTTTCTAATGACTAAATGTAGGTTAACCTAAGTTAGACTAGGGTCACCATGGCTAGGGTTAGCTTCTAGGCTAGTTCACTATGTCTCAACAGGTCAAGTCAAACTAGAACTCACCAAATCAACAAATCACCAAATAAATCAAATAAGTCAAAATGACCAAAATATCCCTAGGCTAAAAATGATAATTAAATTATCCTACTGACATGGTTAGGCTCTAGGTTATGCAGTCTCTCAGGTTTCACCAGCAGCACATCAAAATCACAAGTCATGACTTAAACCAATTTTTAAATAGTTTAAAAATAATTGAAAATCACCAAAAATCACCATGTGAAATAAATATCAATAAATAATAATTATAATTATAAATTTTCAAAAATACCCTCATCTGGAAAACTGGGTGTTACAATCCTACCCACCTTATAAAAATTTCGTCCTCGAAATTAAGATGATCGCACCTCTCCTAGGTCAAACCCCCAAGCAATCAAAGTCGAAGCAATACAATCCTACTGGTCGTGATTCCACAGTCTTGAACAGGGTAGCTACACTATCTAGCAATCACAAGCAATATCCTGGCAGGTACTAAGGGAAATCACACATGGAAGTGGGGAGGAAGAACAAGAAGGTCAAACCTGCTAATCCATCACCTGCGATGTCAGTCTCCTCAGCTGCCATCGCAAAAGCTCCACCCCTCTGGTGCTGAGCTACAGGTGGCCTAGCCCCCTCAAAAGGAGGTACAATGGGACAATCTATCTTCTGGTGGGCAGCTGATCCACAGAAATAGCAAACCCTCAACCTCTTCCTGCACTGCTCCCAGATGTGTCCCGGTTTCTTGCAGTAGGAACAACTGATCGCCTTCGGGTCCTGACCCCGATACTGATGCTGCACCTGCTGAACTCCCACTGGTGCCTGCGTCTGCTGAGTCTGCACATGAGGCCTCTTGGCCTGGCCTCCGCTGCTGCTGGTACCGTGAGCGTCCCGTCCCCTCTTGAGCCTCAGCTCAAGATCATCCTCAGCCAGTAAAGCTCCCGTCAAAATCTTCTCGAAAGTGGCATCCCTGTTGCCCTTGGTCAAGGACTTGACTTCCTTGACCAGACCCTTTCGGAACCTCTGGGCCTTCGCCGCCTCGCTCAAGCCCTCTACGAATCTGCTGAGGCAGCCAAACTCCCCAGCGTACTCCTCCACTGACAGGCTCCCCTGGACTAAGCTCTCGAACTGCGACTCCAAGGCTCTGAGCGCTGAATCCGGAAAGAACTTCTTCTTGAAGAAGCCCCTGAACTCCTCCCACGTCTGTCCAGCTACCCCCACCCTGGGGTCTGACTGATACCAGGTGCGAGCAAGATCTCGCATCCGGCTGGCTGCTGCCTCTATCTGGAGATCTGCCGGTATCCGGGCCAGGTGAAAGATCTTCTCTATATGCTCGATCCACTCATCGGCATATAGGATCCCCTCTGTCCCCAAAAAGTCTCTGGGGCTCATCTTCTGAAACTGCTCGATCCTCGGTGTCCTCGCCTGCTGGATCACTGGTCGAGCTGCGACCATCGTAAGGGCCAACTCCAAGCCTCGGTCCTGTCGGGCCTGCTGCCGGCCCATAAACTGCTGGAAGTAAGCGAACATCTGTGCCGCATCCACGTGTCCTATAGGCGGCGGCTGCTGGAACTCCATCTCTGGGATGACTGGGTCCTACCCCCGAGCTGATGGAGGCATACCACTTACTGCTGCTGCTGAAGTCTCAATATGGGCAGAGGTGGCAGGAGCTGCATCCACCTGACCCTGCTGATCTGGCTGAGAGGTGGCAGTCCCCTCTACAACGACTGCTGCACCCGAGCGATGTGATCGTGTCTCCACCATCCTGAAGACAGATCGAACAAGGAAGTCAATACTGAGCAGGAATCGATATATCAAAGGAGGACAGTTATTTCAAAGAAGGCAAATCAGTACGATATGTAGATGGCATAATTCAAAGCAGAATTTTCCTAACTGTGATTGAGTGCCTCTCCGATAAAGCCTATCTCTCAGTCCTAACGCAGGCTCGCAGCAGTACAACTAAGTCGCCGTACTACTACGATATCGCACTAATGCGACTCTCGACCTGCATGGGCCACCACTGTATATCATCTATATATATACATGACTGATCAACCAAGGGTTATGGCAGACTAAACTTATAAGGGTCTGAAACAATGCTTAGAACTAGGCTAAAGATGAATGGTCTGAATCAAGGGGATATGGTATCTAGTGAAGGGTCTGCACACTGCCTATAAAGGTGATCAACACAAAGGAACTCAACACGAAGGGAACTTAACTAAAATGGAAAACTGAACCAAGTATAGGCTAAACAACATGTTTATAACCCTATACAACAATGGCCTATAGATACCAACTAACCTATATCCCATATGCCAATATCATCTGCAATCTATCTATGCAAATAGACCTCTCGGTCTTAGGTGAAACTACAACTATACTCAAAGGCAGGCTCTAGTCATGGGTGCCTCACTGGAAAAGGTAAGGGAAAGTAGTAATAATCATCAAGGATGTAAGGCATACAAACATCCTATGTGTAACTGGTTGGTATTATAGATAACAAGAGAATTATCTGCAATGGGTTGCTGTTCTAACACCAATGCTAACTATCACCTCTAGGGTACAGACACTCTACAAGTCATCATACCATTATACTATGAAGGAACTACCTATGAATAAGCTCTACAAAACTAAATATCCCTACTCCTAAGTCATTTATAACAATCAAAAGGGTATGATGTTTAAACCTTCTCAAGATACAATCTGTTAATCATATGCGTTTGTCCAAAATCATGTTGTCCAGAGTCTTCATCATGCTAGTGAGCAAGGCTACGATAATCACAGAGTCCTTGACTAAGGTACGTACCTCTAGGTTCATGGTATTTAAAAATTTTGTACTGCCGCATGCGACGGCGAAAACCTTAAATTCCTATACCCAAGAATACATCCAAAATCTGACTACATGTCCTCACTATGCCAACTAACACGACTATTGAGGATTCTAGATTCCATAATTTAGGCGACCTAGCCCATATGATTTTCTCAGAAAAAAAAAACACAACGAAAGAGTAACATGACAAAATTAATCAATCAACAAGGAACAGATGGAATCAGATTTCAAGGTAATTATAAAAGATAATTACGGGAATGGAATTGATAAGAACGAAACTTGCAGCAAGATCTCCAATGGTCTGCGCATCCTTGACTGTCCTGACGATAGCTCGCCCTGCTAGTTTTCCCTGATCTGCTGCCGATGCTGCATGAATCACCGATGCTGAGAGAAATCAGAAATGACGGAAGAAAATCTCTGTACAGATAGAGGTGCACCTCCATTGTAGCAGAAATGCCAACCTGAGTCGGCACAACAGAAGCTGCGGTCTCGAAGCCCTGATGAACAGGACGAGAGGTGGCCAGCCTCTCGATAGTATCCTCCGAACCTGTCACGACCCGCACCCGCTGTTAGGGTACGAGAACGTAACAACGCCCAGCCTACGCCGCAGTGTCGGCGGTAGAACGCTGTCCTAGGTCAATCATCTAACAATATAAAGGTACCTGTACAGTTTATACTCTCCGAATGGAGGTAACATCACAACATGCTGTCTCAATCACATCTAAGGTAGAAGAATGAAGAACAGATAGATAGATAGTAACTCAAAGAGAACCATAGCATAGATGAAAAAGTCTAAGTGTCTAGTACAACATAATATCCAGAATGCCAACTCAAAATACAACAAGTCTAAGAGTCTATATACCTCAACATCTCAAAATACAACTCAGATGTGAGACAAAAAGATAATACCGAAAGACTGTCTAGCTAAACTAGCCTAGACTACTGGGGCAACATCCTCAGCTGCAGGTGGATCCTGCTAAGGGTCCACAACATAAGTGTCATCTAGTCCTGCTCCATAGTAGGTAGTCACCAGGGCCTCATCCTCATCCTCTGTAATATTTTCAACAGGTCCAATCAGGACGGGAACGAGCACAATACATCTCACGCAGTGCATAGCAGGTTAGGAAATACGATACAGGCAATAGAGTAAGATACATGAACTGCTGAAAGGAAATATACGCTGTAAAAGAGATAGCTGTAATGAAATATCTACTGTATATAGAGAACTATAAGTGACTAGTGATGTAGAGCACAAGATAGGCATGTGAATGGCTAGAATTTGCACATGATTACACTACTGAGTTTGCACATGATTACACTACTTTGGAATTATTCACATGACCACTTCTACTCCCCCGTTTCCCCAATCAATACACAAGGATCTATACAAGTTACGTTATTGTACATGATATCACATGGGGCCCATGAAAGGGTGCACATGATAGTATACATGAGGGCTCAGTAAACATGAGAGTACATGATCACATGAGTGCACATGAATAATAGAAGCATGGGAGTACATGATGATAGTGAAACACACATAACATGAAGTACCCGATGCTCCCGAGGGGGATAACATCTCATGTAAAGATCCATATAGTACCAATCCGTGTTACCAATGTGACAGCAACAAGTAAAGTAATCTAGAGCGAGAAGTAAAGCCTGAACAAGTATGAAACGGTCAGAGAATGTACTCGCCTGATAACTGAATGTCTGAAGAGGATATACTGTCTGAGGAGAGGTGTCTGGCTCCTAATCAGAGCAATACAAGTCACAATGTATCCACAATGGTAAAATAAAGTATACAATGCATACTACATGATTCTAGGTCAATCTGGTCAAAAGTTAACTCTTGGTAAACTCTAATAGTCAAACTAGGTCACAGGAAGTCATACTAGGTTACAGGAAATCAAACTAAGTCAATTAAAGTCAAACAAGGTCAAATAGGGTCAAACTAGTTAAGTTATCTAGGGTTTAGTCAATCAATGGTCAGACTAGTCAAATACTAGTCAATATGGTCAAGCTAGGTCAATCTAGACTATCTAAGGTACTACACCACAAGGTTAGGGTATAACCAATACCTATACAAGTATACCACATATAAATACATATATATATAATACCAACCTTAATCCTATATTCAAGCTAATCCCATATTCCAATCTCAAGTCATGACTCAACTCTAAGTATCTAACTTAACCCCATACATATCTTATCTACATAGGTCTTCCACAAAACCCAAGTCACAATAATATACTTATATATAGGTCAAACCTAAACCAACTAGTTAATAGCCTAGGGTTTAGTCAAATCTTAGTCAATAAGTCCTTCTATGTTCATCCAAGCCATTTCTAGGTCAATTTGGTCATGGTTGACCCGTAGTTGACTTTGGTCAACAATGGTCAATTATCTAGTCAAGGCTAGGTCAACACTAGTCAACTAGTTAGGATTTTAGTCAAACTAGTTAAACTAGTCTTTGTAGGTCAATCCTAGTCATTTCTAGGTTAACTAGGTCACTCTTGACCTAAGGTTGACTTTGGTCAACCCTTAGTCAACAAGGGTTAACTTGTAGGGTTTGGTCCTATAGGGTTAGTTGGGTTAGCCCCAAAGCCATAGGCTAGTAGCCTAGGCCATAGGCTACTCCTATATCTGGAAGTCATACATATATATATATATATATCTATATGTATATAGATATATACAAGTGTCTACTACCTATGTATATATTAATATAGGCCTAACTATAAACAATACCCAAAACCCACATATTTATATATAATGATAACTAACCTACATACACATATATATATATCTTTCATATATATATATATATATATAGACCCATATACCCTCTACTATATATATACCCATATATTACCAAATCTATAGAATACTATATATACACAATATATATATAACATATATATATATATATAGATAGAGAGAGGGAGAGACTTAGAGTGAAAGAGAGAATGAGAGAGAGTGAAAGAGAGAAACAGTGAGAGAGAGAGGTGTGAGAGACTCACACACACAGGAAGGGGGGGTTCAGTATTTCCTGGAACCAGGAAACACACAACAGTCACATATATATATAATATGTATATATATACATAACTACCAATATATATAACCAAATACTCCCAAAATTGACCCACACTCACACATATATATACTACATATATATACACTAAAATACATATATACAATGTATAAAACAGATCAAAATTAGGTTTGAAATTCGTTTTTTTACAAAAATGGAAAATATCCTAAAACTGGAAAATAGGGCTGTGCACAGGTAATATAGGTAACTCGATTTACACTCACCAAACCGAGCTAAGGCTCGATCCTATTGGTTGGTAACACTAGCCCCACACATATCCTAATGTCCTAGGTGCCTGAGACACGA
The DNA here is from genome assembly GCA_029216955.1 of Iris pallida. Lineage (NCBI taxonomy): Eukaryota > Viridiplantae > Streptophyta > Magnoliopsida > Asparagales > Iridaceae > Iris > Iris pallida. The sequence goes on along the minus strand of JANAVB010030361.1, from coordinate 28,508 downwards.
CCACGACGTGTCCAACTCACAAAACAACCACTCGGGTAAACCTGACACACACGCACACACACAGTATCGTGCACGCGTGCAACTCACCCTAGGACACGACACAGACACTCTCGTGTCTCGTGCACGTGCACGAATGTTCACCTAGGGGTAGGGTACGTGTCCAACACCCTGCAATGTGTCCACGTGTCGTGTAGAGAGGACACGACACGCGTATCAGAGAGGGAAATACGTGGTTTCAGACCGCGTCGTGCAGTGATGCACGCGTCTCGTGTACGCAACACAGGACACGACACACCTCGTGCTCGTGTCCTGGGGTTCGCCCTAGGGTCTACTACACACGTGTCACCCTGACACGTGTCCACGACTCGTGTACGTGGGACACGAGACCCGTGTCAGAGCCAAAAACTCGGCTGTGCAGTGCAGTGCACGACCCTTGCGGGGACGATTCCGTGTCCGACACGACACGAGGTCATCCCAAACTTTGGGGATGACCTGTCAGTCAGTGCCCCGTGCTCTATGCCAATTTTGGCGTGTCCAAGTGGCGTGTAGAGGGAGAACTAAGGGGGTGGTAGCAGGGGATTTACAGTGTACTGCAGTGTCTAAACAGTGTTGTGTCCAGTGAGCTTTGTGTCCAGTTTTGGACACGACACAAGCTCAAAATGTGCACAGTGACACAGGGTTAGGGTTAGGAAACCTAGGACTAGGTTTTGGTTCAAAAAGTTTTACAAATCAGTGTGTACTCATCAATGTGACAGTGTGCAACAGTGAGTAAAATACAATGTAATTAAATTGGGATACGTGTCCGACACGACACCAAATCAAACCCTGAAATCACCAAACTCTACCCACAACCATATTATGACTATATGCATGCAATAATGAAGAAAAACTAGTAAAATAACTAGGTTAAATATATTTACCTCTATGTGCAAAATCCTTGAAAATTCAAATAATGAGGGGGGTGTCCAAGTCCACTTGTGGGTGTGTCCAAGTCCTTGTGTCCAACTTGCTAGCCTCCCTTAGCACCCTCTAGGTTGTAGGAACCCAATGCAAGAGGTTTGAAGTGATTTGGATCACTAGGTTGAGAGTTATGGATTTTTGAAGTAAAGGGCAATTTTTCATGAATTTAATTCAATGCAAATGCAATGAATTAATCAAAATATATAGGAAAGGGGGTCATGCCAAGGGGGGGGAGGTCTTGGCTGGTCATAGCAATGGGGGGGTGTCCTTGGGTTGCTTGCAAGCTAAGGGAAGGACTTGTAAAAAGGGTTTAAGATATTTTGCATAATTTAAGCAAAATATCAATAAATAATATCTAGATATTTATATAGCTTAACTACCATGAATATCTAATCCCCTTAGTCATTCTAGGTTAGGGTTTAACCTATAGATTAGGGTAATTAGGTTAGGGATTAGCAAGTCACTAATCTAAAAGTCTATGAATAGTAAAATCTCACTAATCCCACTAAATTCCAAATAAATTCCTAAAAATTACCAAAATACCCCTATGGCCAAAAATCACTAAAATGATATTCTAAGCCTATGGTCAAGTTCCCATGGTCATGGCAACTTCTAGTTTAGAGAAACTAGGGTTTACACTAAGGTTTACTAACAAAGTCACAAAGTCATAAGTCATGACTTAGCATGACTTAGAAGATGGTTCTAATTACACTAATAATCACTATAAACCATATCATGCCCTAATCACCATTATTAAATAATAAAAATAATAATTTTTCAAAAATCCCCAAATTCTGAAAACAGGGTGTTACAAGTCTACCCACCTTAAAATAATTTCGTCCTCGAAATTTAGATGGTCGTACTCCTTCTAGGTCAAACCTCCAACAATCAAGGACGAAGCCACTACCTAGGCAACATACAAGGTCAACAAGCAAAATATGGGTAGTAGATCTATACTGGGTCATGTCCAAGAATTGGCTGGCAGTTTTAGGTCATAAGGTGTCCTTAATTTAAATCGAAGCCAAAAGTAACTCCATGGGGTAATTCAGGATGTAGTCTCGGGTCAGGAAAATCGTACTAAGCAAATGAAGCACACAATGGTATGCCTGGGTGGGACACTAAGGTCATGGGAGTAGTATGTCATGTCTAGGTCATGTATGTGAAGTCAGTTTTTAGAAAACAACTAATCTTGTGCTCCAAATTTAAAAGTCACGGTAACGTGTCTATGGTGATCATAATTTAGAGTGGGAAAGGTCTATGGCCTAAATTGAACCAGAAATTTGTGATGCAATAGTGGTACCAGGGGGACAGGTTAAATGGAACAGTCTGTGGTCTCATCTAGGTGCACTAGTCATTCTAGATCAATACTGTCCTATGGTATCAAACGTACAAGCAATCTAAGGTATCCTAATTGGGAAGGTAAGGGAACAACAATCATCAAGGCTATAGGCCGTCTACCATCCTATATGAAAATTGGTCATTTAACAAGTGAGAAATCATTAAAGTTACCATTCCATAAAAAGAAAATTGAAAATTTAGGTACAACAATCACATATAGATTTTAGTCTTGACACGATCTAAGTTGATCAATTTCAAGATAAACTGGGATTTGGGCAAGATGAAAAATCAATAAAATCAAGTACGAGCATCCAATGATGAAAATCCAGGTCATGATAAATTTTAATCCAACTGGATATGAATACGAGGTTCATAGGTGATAAAATAATTCCAAGAAGAATTGTCAAGGCTGTTGCGGATAAGATTCTAAGGCAAGTTTAACTGTCTTCATCTACGTAGATTAATATATGAAAAAGCGAACCAAAACGCAATAGGTTGATCAGACCATCATGCGCCGGTTCTGATTAGATAATATGTTAGTGGGTGCGCACCCAATAAAATATATCATGATCAAGCTCGAAAGGGATAAGCTTGTAAAACTTAAGGATAAATTTATAGCATAAGATATAAGTAAGGGTGGAAATGATGAAAGAAGACATAGTCCAAGATCCTTAATCAATCGGGTCAAGCTTTCAAGATAAGGTACAAGATTAAGCATTCGAGGGTTCAAGCAGAACACCATCACATGCCAGGTCGAAAGAATTGAGCCAAGGTGGATCTCTAATTGAAATAAGAATTAATTTAGTATCATGGCAGAGGTTATAGTTTAGCCATTTGACCAGAAAATCATATCAAGAAAATAGAGTACAGGAAGACGGATTTTAGTAGGACATGGAATACCTACATGAAGGTAGGCTAGTCTAGGTTTTATATGTGAAGTTTGTTGGGAGGTAACAGCTAGTGTTTATACTCTGAATATCTAAGTCACGGTAAAGGACGTCCAATGATCTAGAATAGAAAGTGGTAGTTCGAGACGTGACAAATTGATGCAAAAATTGAAGAGGATCAAATTAACCCATGAAATAAAATTAATCAGGAGTCCAGTAAATAATTTAGGAACACTGTACTAGGGATAGATAGGCTACTAGAGGAATATAGTTAGGGTTCGATCAATCAAAGGTCAAGGTTAGAAGGTCTCAATAAAGTCTTGATTTGAGAAAATGTCGAGTAAGTCAGGTTGGGATACAGTCACATAGTTAGGTAGAAAGTGTTTAAGCAAGGTGCAAAATAGAGAGGACAGTTCATTTCAATGAAAAGCAATTAGCAAGAGGATTAGATGGCAAGAAACAGATAAGAGTTTTCTCATAAATGTGATTGAGTACCCTAAAATAAAAGATATTAATCTAACACTAAGAAATTAAAATCAACAACTACAAAAATTTTAAAATTATCAACTAACACCAGGATTCAAAGTTCTACAGTGAATCCTCCAAAATCAAATTCAATCAAGGGAAAAGGAATTTAAATCGTAATTTCAAATGAGATTCTCAAGGGTCATCCCAGGAATCTCTCAAAGTATTCTAACAGTGATTGAGTATCCACTCTCTCTAAGCCTATTCCTCAAATCCTATCGCAGGCTGTAGTGATACTCTAGTTCGAATACCACTACATAAACTCGACCTGCATGGGCCACCACTAAAAACGTGTCACGACCCGCACCCGCTGTTAGGGTACGAGAACGTAACAACGCCCAGCCTACGCCGCAGTGTCGGCGGTAGAACGCTGTCCTAGGTCAATCATCTAACAATATAAAGGTACCTGTACAGTTTATACTCTCCGAATGGAGGTAACATCACAACATGCTGTCTCAATCACATCTAAGGTAGAAGAATGAAGAACAGATAGATAGATAGTAACTCAAAGAGAACCATAGCATAGATGAAAAAGTCTAAGTGTCTAGTACAACATAATATCCAGAATGCCAACTCAAAATACAACAAGTCTAAGAGTCTATATACCTCAACATCTCAAAATACAACTCAGATGTGAGACAAAAAGATAATACCGAAAGACTGTCTAGCTAAACTAGCCTAGACTACTGGGGCAACATCCTCAGCTGCAGGTGGATCCTGCTAAGGGTCCACAACATAAGTGTCATCTAGTCCTGCTCCATAGTAGGTAGTCACCAGGGCCTCATCCTCATCCTCTGTAATATTTTCAACAGGTCCAATCAGGACGGGAACGAGCACAATACATCTCACGCAGTGCATAGCAGGTTAGGAAATACGATACAGGCAATAGAGTAAGATACATGAACTGCTGAAAGGAAATATACGCTGTAAAAGAGATAGCTGTAATGAAATATCTACTGTATATAGAGAACTATAAGTGACTAGTGATGTAGAGCACAAGATAGGCATGTGAATGGCTAGAATTTGCACATGATTACACTACTGAGTTTGCACATGATTACACTACTTTGGAATTATTCACATGACCACTTCTACTCCCCCGTTTCCCCAATCAATACACAAGGATCTATACAAGTTACGTTATTGTACATGATATCACATGGGGCCCATGAAAGGGTGCACATGATAGTATACATGAGGGCTCAGTAAACATGAGAGTACATGATCACATGAGTGCACATGAATAATAGAAGCATGGGAGTACATGATGATAGTGAAACACACATAACATGAAGTACCCGATGCTCCCGAGGGGGATAACATCTCATGTAAAGATCCATATAGTACCAATCCGTGTTACCAATGTGACAGCAACAAGTAAAGTAATCTAGAGCGAGAAGTAAAGCCTGAACAAGTATGAAACGGTCAGAGAATGTACTCGCCTGATAACTGAATGTCTGAAGAGGATATACTGTCTGAGGAGAGGTGTCTGGCTCCTAATCAGAGCAATACAAGTCACAATGTATCCACAATGGTAAAATAAAGTATACAATGCATACTACATGATTCTAGGTCAATCTGGTCAAAAGTTAACTCTTGGTAAACTCTAATAGTCAAACTAGGTCACAGGAAGTCATACTAGGTTACAGGAAATCAAACTAAGTCAATTAAAGTCAAACAAGGTCAAATAGGGTCAAACTAGTTAAGTTATCTAGGGTTTAGTCAATCAATGGTCAGACTAGTCAAATACTAGTCAATATGGTCAAGCTAGGTCAATCTAGACTATCTAAGGTACTACACCACAAGGTTAGGGTATAACCAATACCTATACAAGTATACCACATATAAATACATATATATATAATACCAACCTTAATCCTATATTCAAGCTAATCCCATATTCCAATCTCAAGTCATGACTCAACTCTAAGTATCTAACTTAACCCCATACATATCTTATCTACATAGGTCTTCCACAAAACCCAAGTCACAATAATATACTTATATATAGGTCAAACCTAAACCAACTAGTTAATAGCCTAGGGTTTAGTCAAATCTTAGTCAATAAGTCCTTCTATGTTCATCCAAGCCATTTCTAGGTCAATTTGGTCATGGTTGACCCGTAGTTGACTTTGGTCAACAATGGTCAATTATCTAGTCAAGGCTAGGTCAACACTAGTCAACTAGTTAGGATTTTAGTCAAACTAGTTAAACTAGTCTTTGTAGGTCAATCCTAGTCATTTCTAGGTTAACTAGGTCACTCTTGACCTAAGGTTGACTTTGGTCAACCCTTAGTCAACAAGGGTTAACTTGTAGGGTTTGGTCCTATAGGGTTAGTTGGGTTAGCCCCAAAGCCATAGGCTAGTAGCCTAGGCCATAGGCTACTCCTATATCTGGAAGTCATACATATATATATATATATATCTATATGTATATAGATATATACAAGTGTCTACTACCTATGTATATATTAATATAGGCCTAACTATAAACAATACCCAAAACCCACATATTTATATATAATGATAACTAACCTACATACACATATATATATATCTTTCATATATATATATATATATATATAGACCCATATACCCTCTACTATATATATACCCATATATTACCAAATCTATAGAATACTATATATACACAATATATATATAACATATATATATATATATAGATAGAGAGAGGGAGAGACTTAGAGTGAAAGAGAGAATGAGAGAGAGTGAAAGAGAGAAACAGTGAGAGAGAGAGGTGTGAGAGACTCACACACACAGGAAGGGGGGGTTCAGTATTTCCTGGAACCAGGAAACACACAACAGTCACATATATACATAATATGTATATATATACATAACTACCAATATATATAACCAAATACTCCCAAAATTGACCCACACTCACACATATATATACTACATATATATACACTAAAATACATATATACAATGTATAAAACAGATCAAAATTAGGTTTGAAATTCGTTTTTTTACAAAAATGGAAAATATCCTAAAACTGGAAAATAGGGCTGTGCACAGGTAATATAGGTAACTCGATTTACACTCACCAAACCGAGCTAAGGCTCGATCCTATTGGTTGGTAACACTAGCCCCACACATATCCTAATGTCCTAGGTGCCTGAGACACGACCACGACGTGTCCAACTCACAAAACAACCACTCGGGTAAACCTGACACACACGCACACACACAGTATCGTGCACGCGTGCAACTCACCCTAGGACACGACACAGACACTCTCGTGTCTCGTGCACGTGCACGAATGTTCACCTAGGGGTAGGGTACGTGTCCAACACCCTGCAATGTGTCCACGTGTCGTGTAGAGAGGACACGACACGCGTATCAGAGAGGGAAATACGTGGTTTCAGACCGCGTCGTGCAGTGATGCACGCGTCTCGTGTACGCAACACAGGACACGACACACCTCGTGCTCGTGTCCTGGGGTTCGCCCTAGGGTCTACTACACACGTGTCACCCTGACACGTGTCCACGACTCGTGTACGTGGGACACGAGACCCGTGTCAGAGCCAAAAACTCGGCTGTGCAGTGCAGTGCACGACCCTTGCGGGGACGATTCCGTGTCCGACACGACACGAGGTCATCCCAAACTTTGGGGATGACCTGTCAGTCAGTGCCCCGTGCTCTATGCCAATTTTGGCGTGTCCAAGTGGCGTGTAGAGGGAGAACTAAGGGGGTGGTAGCAGGGGATTTACAGTGTACTGCAGTGTCTAAACAGTGTTGTGTCCAGTGAGCTTTGTGTCCAGTTTTGGACACGACACAAGCTCAAAATGTGCACAGTGACACAGGGTTAGGGTTAGGAAACCTAGGACTAGGTTTTGGTTCAAAAAGTTTTACAAATCAGTGTGTACTCATCAATGTGACAGTGTGCAACAGTGAGTAAAATACAATGTAATTAAATTGGGATACGTGTCCGACACGACACCAAATCAAACCCTGAAATCACCAAACTCTACCCACAACCATATTATGACTATATGCATGCAATAATGAAGAAAAACTAGTAAAATAACTAGGTTAAATATATTTACCTCTATGTGCAAAATCCTTGAAAATTCAAATAATGAGGGGGGTGTCCAAGTCCACTTGTGGGTGTGTCCAAGTCCTTGTGTCCAACTTGCTAGCCTCCCTTAGCACCCTCTAGGTTGTAGGAACCCAATGCAAGAGGTTTGAAGTGATTTGGATCACTAGGTTGAGAGTTATGGATTTTTGAAGTAAAGGGCAATTTTTCATGAATTTAATTCAATGCAAATGCAATGAATTAATCAAAATATATAGGAAAGGGGGTCATGCCAAGGGGGGGAGGTCTTGGCTGGTCATAGCAATGGGGGGGTGTCCTTGGGTTGCTTGCAAGCTAAGGGAAGGACTTGTAAAAAGGGTTTAAGATATTTTGCATAATTTAAGCAAAATATCAATAAATAATATCTAGATATTTATATAGCTTAACTACCATGAATATCTAATCCCCTTAGTCATTCTAGGTTAGGGTTTAACCTATAGATTAGGGTAATTAGGTTAGGGATTAGCAAGTCACTAATCTAAAAGTCTATGAATAGTAAAATCTCACTAATCCCACTAAATTCCAAATAAATTCCTAAAAATTACCAAAATACCCCTATGGCCAAAAATCACTAAAATGATATTCTAAGCCTATGGTCAAGTTCCCATGGTCATGGCAACTTCTAGTTTAGAGAAACTAGGGTTTACACTAAGGTTTACTAACAAGGTCACAAAGTCATAAGTCATGACTTAGCATGACTTAGAAGATGGTTCTAATTACACTAATAATCACTATAAACCATATCATGCCCTAATCACCATTATTAAATAATAAAAATAATAATTTTTCAAAAATCCCCAAATTCTGAAAACAGGGTGTTACAGAACCGAAGCGATGAGATCGTGTCTACATAACCATCATGAAAACTGATCAAACAAGAAGCAATTTCTGAGAATGAAGCGAAAAATTCAAAGGAGGACAGTTTATATTCAAGGAAAGTCAATTGCAACAATTTTTGATAAAAAGAAATCTGATTAAGAGTCTTTCCTAATGTGATTGAGTACCTCCAAAATATCCTAATCCTACTGCAGGCTGTAGTGATACTCTAGTTCGAATACCACTACATAAACTCGACCTGCATGGGCCACCACTAAAAACGTATCACGACCCGCACCCACCGTGAGGGTACGAGAACGTAACAATGCCCAGCCTACGCCGCAGTGTCGGCGGTAGAACGCTGTTCTAGGTCATGAACTATAACTACATAACATGAAATATACTCTCCAAAACGAGGCCAACACCGAGGTACAACTCAATCACAATCTAAGGTAGAATGTAGCACGATGGAAATAGATAAGAAATTCTCAACTGAGGTACAACAGAAATGGAATACAAGTCTCATCATCTCTAAAATATACAACTCTGAAAATAAAGACAACAGCTAAGCATGAAAAGAAGGAATAGTCTAAGCTATCTACACTATACAAGGTATCATCTTGAGCATCTGCCTGAACCTCCCCAAGGGTCCAGGTCGCGAGTGTCAACTAGGCAAACTCCAAGTAAGGGTGCAGGGTTCCTCATCAACCTCTATAAAATTTTCAACAGGTCCAGTCAGGACGGGAGCGAGCACAAAACATCTCACGCAGTTCATATCATGTTAGGAAATATAAAGCATGCAATAGAGTAAGGTACATGAAACACTGAAAGAAAGAAGTGTATAAAAAATAGTAAAGATTTGATAACAGGAAATATCTAAATATGATAAGTAAGAACTGTAAGCCTACTGTGATTTAGAGTACAATATGGTTATGTAAACGGTCTAGAAAAATGCAATGGTAACTCTATTGTACGTAGGTGTACAATAGACATATACAATAGTTATACAATCTTGTACAATAGGATTTGATTACATAACCAATTCTACTCTCCCTCCCCAATCAATACACAAGGATCCACTCCAGTTACGTTATCTTGCACAATAGTGTACAATGTTATACAATAGATGTACAATATTATATAATAGGTGAACAATGTTATACAATAGTTGTACAATGTTATACAATAGTGTACAATGGTCTATCCATGGAACTCATGTGATAATGAGAGTACAATATGCACAATGAGTGTACAAGGATAAAGGTATTCAGTAAATACAATATGGAAGTGAAACGCACATCACAATATGTATCTAGTAAATACAAGGGGATAACATCCCAAAAGAAGATCCTTATAGTACAAATCCGTGATAACAATCGTGTCAGCATCAAGTAACATAATCTAGAGCAAGAATGTAAATCCAGGCAAGTATGAAACGGTCAGAGAATGTACTCGTCTCGTATCTGAATGTCTGAAATAAATGTACTGCCTGAGGAGAGGTGTCTGTCTCCTAATCAGAGCAACACAAGTTACAACATGTCTAAAATAAGAAAATAGACTGCTACAATGCATCTACATGCTGTCTAGGTCAAACTAGGCTAAAGTTAACACTTGGTCAACTCTAGTCAACTATCTAGTCAAAGCTAGGTCAACGGGGTCAACATAGACTCAATGAAGTCTAGGCCTAACCAGTCTACCCTAGCTAGTACACACCATACAAATCCAAGGCTATACAAGCCAACACAAGTCACATATCAAGATACATCACATTCATGCATATTCAACATTATATATATATATATATATATATATATATATATATATATATATATATATATATATATATATATATATATATACATCACATTCATGCATATTCAATATTATATATATATATATATATATATATATATATATATATATATATATATATATATATATATATTATATATATATATATATATATATATATATATATATATATATATATATATAAGAGAAAAGAACTAACATGTAAAGCTATGTGTGTGTGTGAACATGGAGGTGTACATGAAAAGAGAAATCAACACTAGTTATGAGTTTACACTACACATGGCACAAAGCTAACCCATATACATTACACATGTATTATACTTAACATGCATGGCTACAAGTATACATCTATATACATTAGAGTAGAGACTATTTAAGTTATAACTAACATGCATCTATACTTTACATAAATCTATATATATTATAGCAATCATTTAGAGAAGGGTTACATGGCATGGTGGTTGATATAGAGTGGGGTGTCCTTGTGCAGAGGGTGAAGTTCATTCTCAGTTTAGTTCCACATTTACATATAAACTAAAATGAGGTATCCCATAAACTGGTGTAACTAACCACATAAAATGAACCATGTTATCTGAAATCTGCCATTAAGCTAACATCCTATATGCATACAGCTCATGCATTGTCTAATACTAAAATTAACTAACATTTTGAATTAAGGGGTTGAAGGTTAACATTACATTCATAGACATTCCACTATATTGAAAACTAAAAATTGGCTTGGCAATAGGAAAAGGAAGGTATATATGCTTACATGGACAGTTCAGTGTTCGAACAACCTAAAATGAACTAACATTCAATCTAAATATCAGCTATGCATTGGTTCTATGTCTACATATGAAATCTGATATATCATTTACAATATTTATACATTATGCATTCATATCTATCATTACATATATACCTTGCATTTATATCTAGCATTCATTATATACTTTCATGCATGCATTGTATATCATTCTTTCATTCATGCATTTATGCATTGCTTACATATATTATATTAATTGCATTCCTACATGCTTGCATTCAACCATATATATACATTAATGTAAATAGGATATATATCATATATATATCATTTCATTCATCTAACATATCATGCATTACATACTCTATATTCATTTAATATCCATACTACATAGGCTCATAGGTTACACAAAATGCATATATCGTATAGTCACTCTTTTACTTAAAACCAATACTGTACCAATTGGGCATTCACTAAATTCTAGGATTAAAGTATGTTGTAGTACTTCATGTTAGCTTTCCGAAACTTCAAACGGATCGCATTTTCGTGTCCGAAAGCTCTCGAAATCGCGAAAATACCGAAACGCGTTCGTCTTTCGTATAGCTGACACTCAAATAATTCTACAGAAAGTTACAGAAAAAATTTGGCTTATTAAAATATATATTTGGAAAGCTAACTTCGATACGGTTCTTTTAAAAAAACTGGAGATAAATCAGAGTTTTAAGCTAAAAGTTATGACATTTCTAAGTTGCTATTGCTACTAAAAATGTGGATAAAAATTATGACGAATTTGGGTAGTTTGAGACAAAAGAACACAAGTATATAACATAATATATCAAGAACTCACTCTCTACACCAATATATATATGAGACACTATAAAACACATCTCCAATACAAAAATATGAGACTAAACATGTAATAATTCATTCATACATAACAACAACACATAGTGTGTCCAAATTTGGGGTTTTCCCACATGGACACAATCACAACACAAAGGACACTCCTATGACCTCCAAATGGACACGAAATGGACACAAATGGATATACAACTATAGGGGTCATTCCTATGGGTTCAAAATAGACCTATATGCATGAGGAAATAAAAAGGAGAAGGGATTTATACCTCCCGGTAGATCGAATCGATGAAAAGCCTTTCCGGAGCGACACTGACACGTAAAGATTCCAAAAGGACACGAACGAGCTCTGAATCCTCCCAAACTTGGGTAGCTTCCTCCTTAGCTAGAATGGAGAAGGAAAGAAGAAGATTTGATGGCGAAATGGAAGGATTTGGTGGAGAAATTGCTAGGAATTGCTCTCTAGGAATTTGGGAAAGAACAAGAGAGAGAGTGTGGATGAGAATAATGAAATAAACTTGAGCCTATCCTCTCCCAAAGTGGCTGGCCATATGGGGCTATTTGTCCTATTATGGTAAGGTCCAAAATGCCCCCACTAACCTATTCTATTAGTATTAGGAAAGGGCTAATTGATTAGGGCTAAATTAGTCATTCTAAAGTCTCTAATCACACTAACCTTATCTATAATAATTAGTCTAATCTCTAACTAAAATATTTCTATCATGTGGGCCATGGCTAACTAATGTGTGGGTCCACTAAAGTCAACACTACCCCCGGGTCCCCGTTTCAAGTCGGATTGAGCTGAAATTCGAATCCGACTCAAATAACCCCAAAACAATATCATAAATAATAAAATAAATTTCAAAAATATTTCAAAAATACAAAATGACAAAAATACTCCTGTTCCTGAAAACTGGGGGTGACAAATTCCTCGAAATTAAAACCAAACAATAGTAAAATGTCAAAATCATAAGTCATAATTTTAAATAGTTTAAAAATGATTAAAAATCACCAAAAATCATAATATGAAATAATTATCAATAATAATAATTATAATTACAATATTTCAAAATTATCCTCATCTGGAAAACTGGGTGTTACAGGTCGGGCGCACCAAAGAATAGACAAACGCCCAACCTTTTCCTACAGACCTCTCGGGTGTGCCCCGGCTTCCCACAGAAAGCACACTGAGGAATCTGCTTCTGCCCCTGCTGATGATGTGCATGTGCTGGTGCCTGGTATTGCTGATGCTGCTACTGGTGGAACGGCCTCTGCTGAGTCTGAGGACGCTTGGTCGGTCCTGTACTGGAACCAGCACCCATCGCATCACTACTCCTCTTGGTCCTGAGACCCAAGTCCTCCTCTGCAATCTGTACGTCCATCAGAATCTCCTCAAAGGTCGTTGTACGACGCCCAGACGTGCGATATCTGATGCTATGGTTCAGGCCCCTACTGAACTTGCAGGACTTCTCTCCAGCATCCTGAACCATGCCCTTGGCGAACCGGCTCAGACGGAAGAACTCTACTGCCTACTCGTCCACCGATAAGTTCCCTTGTACCAGTCCTGCAAACTGGCACTCCAGTGCACTAAGAGCCACATCAGGAAAGAATTTTTCCTTGAAGTGCCTCTTGAAAGCATCCCATTTCAGACCCATCACTGATACACGAGGGTCCGGGCGGTACCAAGTCAGAGCGATATTAAAGAACTGACTCGCTGCTGCTGACACCCATAGCCCCTGGAATCTGTGCTAGCCCCAGCTCCGCTCAACATCCTCTAGCCAGTCAGTCATCGGCATACAGGATCCCCTATGTTCTCTTGAACTCCCGAGGGTACATCTTCTTAAAATCTAATACGGAGCCAGGCCTCGCCTGCTGCTGCTGCGACTGCTGGACGGGAGCACCCTGATCCTGAACTGCGCCACCTTCTGTCGAGTAGAAGTGGATCCCCAGAAGATAGTAGCCATTGAGACATGGCCAGTACCCAGCACAGTGAGGAAAGTTCGCAGCTTTCTTGGCTTGGCCGGCTACTACCGGCAATTTGTTTCAAATTTTGCTCGAATTTCAGCACCTATGACCCAGTTGACCCGCAAGGATGCACAATTTGCCTAGACAGCAGAATGTCAAAATTCTTTTGATAAGTTGAAGCGAGGCTTGATGACGGCACCCATTCTCACGCTTCCAGATGGGACCGGAGGATTTTCAGTATATTGTGATGCTTCAGGCAGAGGTTTAGGATGTATTTTGATGCAGCATAGGAAGGTAATAGCTTATACGTCACGTCAACTTCATGATCGTGAGAGAAATTATCCGACCCATGACTTGAAGTTGGTAGCAGTAGTGTTTGCACTTAAGATTTGGAGACACTACTTGTATGGAGATAGGGTGGAGATTTTTACCGACCATAAGAGCCTGAAGTATGTATTCACCCAGAAGGATCTCAACATGCGTCAGAGAAGGTGACTAGAGCTACTTGTTGATTATGATATCAACCTGCAATATCACCCAGGGAAGGCCAATGTAGGAGCAGATGCATTGAGCCGGAGTTTATTTCCCCACAGTGCAGCCAGAGTTATTGGCAGATCTTCAGAAGATGGATATAGAAGTGGTCCTTCCTACCAGTATGACATTGATGGCCATCATGCAAGTTCAGTCCAGTATAGTTGAGAGGATCAGGTTAGCCCAGTCATCAGATTCTAAGTTTCAGTGGCTTAGGACAGAATGTGTAGTAGGACGAAGACCAGAGTTATGTATCCATGAGGACAGTACACTTCGACATGGGAAGCGTCTATGTGTACCTAGAGGTGATATCAGACAGAAAGTTATGGCAGAAGCTCACCGTTCGCAGTATTCCAGTCATCCCGGTGGCACGAAGATGTACCGTGATATACGTCAGCACTTTTGGTGGAATGGCATGAAGAGGGAGATAGTCCAATTTGTCTCTCGGTGTTTGGTTTGCCAACAAGTTAAAGCTGAGCATCAGAGACCGGCTGGACTTCTTGACCACCTACCGATTCCAGAATAAAAGTGGAAGCATATCACCATGGATTTCGTGACTGGATTACCTAGGTCCCCGGCCGGTAGAGATGCTATTTGGGTTATTATAGACAGGCTCACGAAGGTGGCTCACTTTCTCTCGTTCAGAGTTGGTCAGTCGATGACTCAGCTAGCAGAGATGTACCTCAGGCAGATTGTCAGCTTTCACGGTATTCCAGTCAGTATTATCTCAGACAGATATTCAAGATTTATGTCACATATTTGGCGCAGTCTGCAAGAGAGTTTGGGAACTCACCTCCAGTTCAGCTCAGCTTATCATCCGCAGACAAATGGTCAGTCAGAGCGTACCATACGAACCTTGGAAGATATGACGAGATCTTGTACACTCGACTTTGGTGGGTCATGGGAGGATCACCTGCACCTGGTAGAGTTCTCGTACAACAACAGTTTCCAAGCCAGTATCTAGATGGCACCGTTCGAGGCACTGTATGGTAGAAAGTGCAGATCCTCGCTAGCATGGAACGATGTTGGAGAAAGACAGATGCTCGGTCCGAAAATGATTACTCAGACAGTTGAGGTGGTCAGAAGAGTCAGAGATCATCTTTGCGTCGCACAAGATCGCCAGCGCCATTGGGCCGATTCTCATCGGCGCTCCCTTGAATTTTCTGTCGGCGACCATGTATTCCTTAGGATCTCGCCTAACCGTGGCGTCATTCATTTTGGCGTACGGAAAAAGCTTAGTCCTAGGTATATCGGGCCATTCGATATCCTCGAGCGAGTAGGGGATGTGTCATATCGTCTCGCTCTTCCGTCGTCGTTGCATGAGGTGCATGATGTCTTCCATGTATCCCAATTGCGACAGTATATCCCGGATCCAAGTAATGTCCTTAATCATTCAGAATTGGTTATTGGTACCAACCTTTCATATGAGAAAAGACCCGTATCCATATTGGATCGAAGAGAGAAGATACTCAAGAACAAGACTATCAAGTTAGTCCGTGTTGCTTGGGGTCATCGCTCTTTGGGTGAATCAACGTGGGAGCATGAGGATGATATCCGATCGCGATATCCCGACCTGTTTGGCTCGTAAGGTATAATGTCCTTCTTATGCCTTATACCCTCAGCTTCCTCGCTTGCATGAATGATTGCTTGATTGATTGCCTAGTTATAACTTGCTTGTGATTAATATAGCTTGTCCTTGCCTCTCTAGCCTCTTAATTAAATTTCGATGATGGAATTCTTTTAAGGTGGGTAGAGTTGTAACGTCCGTAGTTCGTATTACGTATTTTGGTATGTGTACGGAATCCCGACCCGTAATTAGAATTGTCTTGCTTAGCTTGATCCTGGTTTAATCTTGCCTTGGGTTATTGTGGGTTCATCCTGGTTTGACTTGTCTTGACTGGCTAGTCTTGGGTTTTGCATTGGCATGGGTTAGTTAGCATTTCCTGGTTCATGTGGTTTATCCTGGCCTTGGCCTGCATTGGGTTCGACTTGGTTGGGCTCGATTTGGGTTGATATGCAAACCTCTACCTACCACCATCCCTCATTTATTAACCCAACAACCATTCTCTCTCTCCATTCATTACTCATTTACTACTTCTTTTTCTTCTTCCTCATTTCTTCTCCACCGAGCACCACCGTAGGCAAGTGCAACTTGCTTCATGGAGGAACTCAAGTTTTATTGTTCCATTGTCTTCCTTATGAGATTCTAAGACACTTTAGTACTTAGCATTTTTAGTTTCATTGGTTCATTCCATGTAGATCTAAGTTTGTTGCATTTTTGGATTTTTTGATTTTGATCTACTAAACTAGCTTGTTTTCGAAAACTAAGAGTTCTATGTAGAAGGCATTCTGATGTTACGCAAGTTTGGTTTTGGAATGGTTGGATTTCATCGAGTCTTGACCGAGATGGGGCTTTCTTGAGCTCTTGAGCTTCTACGCCTGCTTGTCTTGGCCTTGGGGAGAAGATGAAATTTTACGCACACGTTCTTACGTGCTAGCGTAGTATTTAGTTTTACGCCCACGTTTAATGTGCCAGCGTAGCATTTCTTCCTTTATGCACACGTTTTAACGTGCTGGTGTAGTGTTTCCCCTTTTTACGCACACATTTTAAACGTGCCAGCGTAGTGTCCCCTTTACGCACACGTATTGCGTGCCAGCGTAATCCTTTCTATGCCGAGTTCACTTAAACTCTACGCGTAGGGGCCACTCTCGCTCGTGTAGAGTCGTGCTCGCGTAGACTCTTCCTCGCTCACGTAGAGCCTTGTGTGCATAGAGTTTCACTTGGGTGCTCGTGCGCGTAAAGTTCTGCTTGCATAGGGTGCTGCTAGCGTAGAGCCTTGTCCGCGTAGAGTTCCCTCTCGCGTAGGGCTTCCGCTCGCGTAGAAGCGGTCTTTTCTTGGTCTTGCTCGCGTAAAGCCATTTTTACGCTTGGGGCCTCTTGGCCTAGCGTAGAGGTTCGCTAGCGTAGAGTCTTGAGCTCCCTTTTGTGTACCCGATTGTCTTTATGTCCTTGCACTTTTTCATGAACTTGATAACCACGAATTGATTGACATGACTGGACTGATAATTGTATATTACATGGTATAACAAGTGAATTGACATGACGTGACGTGACATGATATGACATGACAAGACATGACAAGCAAGCCTGATGGGGACTATTGAATGTTGTTGCGACGGCTAGCATGACATGACAAGAATGAATGGCCTAGACACCATGGACGATTGTGTTTGTACAAATGAACCAATACTGTTTCACATCATGTCTAGGACAGGAACCCCTGAGTACCACGGTCAGGGGTACCTACTAAAATTGACTAAGACTAATAACTAGAATAACCCAGTAGTCATGAAGAGATTTCCCAGCTACAAGCAATCCCGTTATCTGGGAGCGCAAGTGGACTTGTATCCTGCCGACGAGTAGGGAATATTTCCAGCACACTGTCATGTGTTGCACCGTTCATGTACGAATATTCGACCTGGATAGCCTGGATGGTCTGCAGGGCTTGTGGCTGTTGGAATATCTCATTGCATCTTGCTAGTAACTAGACATGTGATAACCCTAGTTAGTTAAAGTATCAAGCCGTACTTATTGCTTGGCCGTGATTGATTGGATGGAGTCTAACTCAGTCTAGTCTTGTCCTGATCCTGTACAATATTGTTACATGACCTGATTGCTTATGCTTTACTTTATCGGTAAATGGTAGAAACCAAGTTCCATTCAGACGAAGGGTTACAATCCCGATCCTTGTTTGGTTTAAAGGTTGTAACTCGGTTATCTGAATAGTCCCATGATTATCTCATCGTATATCGCCATGATTTTCTATATTTCTAGTTTTTTATTATATAATTATGTTTTATGCTAATTACTGGTTTTAGTTCTTAAGTGAAGCCTCTCTTGTGGCACTTACTCTTTCTGGGATCTGACCCAGCTGGTTTTGTATGGCCAGATATCGAAGTAGCTCCAGAGGATCTCCCTACCTTCCAGCCAGATGGTGACCACCAGGCGTAACCAAGGCAACGAGTGGGTTTCCCTTTTGTTCTTCCACTTTATTGTAAAAAATATTCTTTTGAATCGTTTAGCCGACAAGCACATGTTAGCTCGTATTGCACTTACTTACTGTCTACCTACGGGCTGTAACATGATTGACGAATCCTAGGGTTGATCATGTATGACTAAAACTCTTGCTAGTCTTCACATTTTGTATGACTAGCTTCATGATCATCCAAATATGTAATGTATGGGACGCATTACTATTGTATATTTGATGCTCTAACATCTTGTAATTGTTATTCCTTGCATGAAATTAAGACAATAGGCTTGTTCATGACCATAAGAGACTGATGGCTTGTAGTTAAACCCTCATGTATCTAGACAACCGTGACCATATAGCGAGGTGGATTCCATTTTAATATATGTAGCTGGCTATGTATGTCCCCGCTCTCCAGTATTCTGGTTCTGGGGTATTACATTAATGCCTCAAAAAGTCGACAAAGTCTGACCAATGAGTATGTGCCACGCGATGGATGCGCTCGTTAGCACCATGTACCCCGTACTAATGCGCCAAGTGGAGCACAGAATGATGCTCCCAGTGATGCATAGAGATGCGCCCACTCAGGCTCGTCACTCATCAAGCATTTAATACTATGTGACAAAATTGGCAGCACGCTTTTCGAAGACTGAACAGTTGACAGCTTTTACAGAAAATGAAGAGTCGTCGACGTCAGCTTCATCATTACTTATTCTGTCGATTACAGCTGTGCCCCGCCAGGTGGCCGACTGATCACTCGCATGCGCCTCCATAGCCATGCGCCCAAAGTTCTGCATGTGCCTCAAAAGCCATACGCCCAGGCTTGCTCCTGATCCCAAAAGATAGAAGTCAAGTCCCTGCATGCGCCTCCACCGCCATACGCCTGAAGCTCTGCATGCGCCTCAAAAGCCATGCACCCAGACTTTCTTGTGACTCCTAAAAGTCATAGACCAAGTCCCCCTATACGCCAGATCATAGGCACATCCTGACAGATCACACTCCACCAAATCCGAGATCTTTGGGCCATAGACACATGCCATGTGTCATTTTGACTCAGTTCTACCTACGAATGGGTGTTAACCACCCAAGATCTTAGCAACAGCCGAATCTCCAACTGCCATGTGTCAGCTCCTCCGCAGGCCAACAGTGCAGCTCAAACAAATTTAGCTCCAACTTCGGGGAATATCATCTATGCGCCCAACAGCATCAGCCACGTGGCATCCCTACGTGCAAGCTCTCCAGGCGCATAACACATATTCGCGCATAAGCAGATCATTCTGCTGCCTATAAATAGAAGGATCATTCCTTTATTCAACTTCTCCACAGTTCATTTCTCACTTCCGGAATACTTCAACCACATCAACATCCAGAGCACTTGCAAGCATCTCAATCCTCTTCAAGTCACTGCCCGTTCCAGAGCAATCCAGACCTTCAGAGAGTTCGAGACCGCCGTCAGATCGTCAACGGAGTCAACGTATTACCACTCACTCCATCGCTATAGTTTCCAGATAAAAACAAAAGTGTACTCTTAGGACTACATCTAAGTACTACATTGTGCTATTTTGTTTATAATTAGATACAAAAGTTCAATACAAAAAGTTTATTCTTCTTGTTTTAATGGCAAACAATGTTGTTACTAAATCCAGACTAGACCTAACAATCCATTCAGTATCCAACAATATAGAGCCAAATGACTTGCGTTCTGGATCTACGTATTCTCAAACGTGTCATTCCCTCTTGGGCTCGAATGAGCGCTCCTAAAATGCTATGTTATCGAGTTTTTCCAAAATGGACGTTTGAGCAAACATCTATCTCCCAAACTACTCTAGATGAGGCCTTAGTTGTTCTTCACTCTAGTAGATGTCCAGGTAAGAAACATAAGATAATAATTAAATTAACTGTTAGGACTAGAGGGTTAGCCTAAATAGCATGGAAAGGAACATAAATTGATGTAAAACCCTTAAATTTCTACTATATTTTTTTTATCTATTTTGGTACTGATTTAAAATTTTTGTATTGTACGTCGCGTAGTCGTATTGTACGTTGTGCACAAACGATGTATTTCGTAATTGTTCGTCGAGTACGAATATGGACGAGCATAAATATTTTTAGAAAAATATTTTAAATTTTAATTTTTATAGTTTAAAATAATTTATATAATAAATACTTTGCTATCATACAAGAATTGCTAAGTTTGTTCTTTTCATTTTAAAGGCCCTTCAACTATTAATAATAAATAATATTTTTATTGTATACTAGAAAAATATATTTATATAAATATTATTTGTGCATACATATATCATAATTATTTATTACCTTATTTTAAATAAATAGTGTAATTTTCAAAATTATTATTATTAGCATTTTTGGAAAACATATTTTTGAAATATTTGTGACAATTTATATTTTGATTTGATTCCATGGATACATTTAAATAGTAAACTAATATCTATATTTGAAATTAATTTGATTTTAAACTAAAAGAATTTAATTAGATTTAATTGGATTTGGATTTGGATTTGGATTTGATTGATTTTAAATTAATACATAAATTATCTACTTTGGGTTTTAAATAAATCCTAATCCTATCCAAATGGGAATTCCCACATCCTATAAATAGGCAGGTACTCCTCCATAAATTTTTATCATCCACAAATTTCTCCACAAATAATTTCCATAGCCAATCAAGTGCATCGTGTCCGTGACCATCCGTTTTTTCTTCCACTAGTTTTTTCTTTGGTACATTTACAAATTTTTTCTCGTGTCCATATTTCGGACACAGTCCTCCTCGTGTCACGTAGGACACATAATCAACATATCTCTGTCGTGTCCGACAAGCCCTGACACGACGACACAACCACTCGACCCCAATCCATCTTCTTCCCTGTCGGAAACCCTACGCCCAGCCAGCATTCAACATCCGGCAGCATCATCTTCATCACCATGCCCGCAGCACATCACTGCCGCCACCAATCACCAATCACCACCACCCAGCCTAATTTCGGCCACCCGGGCCTTGCCGACCGAACCCAGCGAGATCCGACTTTCTTCTCCGGCCATCCTCATCGCCGTCATCACAACCAAAATCACCTCCACCATTCTCCGTCACCATCACAACCCCCGACCACGGCCACTGGCCGGAAACCCAACCACCACCGCCCTCACGGCCATCGCCGGAGACCCACCAAAACTTACCAAAAATTTAACCAAAATAAAAACAAAAGCACACAGCCCTCACCTTTGCCGACGCCCGCCGTGGCCGCGCGCCACCGGAGAACCGTCGCGCCCCTTTCTTTCGCTGCGCCCGAGCTTACACCCGCTGCGCCGAGCCCAGCCCCCAAAACCCCTCTCCGCTCCTCCAGCGCGCCGCCGTAGCCTGCGGCCGACCACCGTACGTGTGTCTCCCCTCGTTTGCCCTTTCGACCGGACCCCCGCCGCGTAGCCCGCCGTGAGTCTGCCACTGCATAGCCGACTGCCCTTTGTCCCCCAGCTGGCAGCCAACCTCGCCTGCACGCCACGGGCGCCGCCCACCACCGGAAACCCCCTTCGTCTCCCGCTCCTCTCGTCGGATCTCCCGCTCCCTCCGCTGATCAAAACCATCCCGACCGCCTCCTTGCCTTTCCCCCACCGCGTGCACCCCTCCTCCTTGAGCGCCTCCGCCGCCGCTAGCTCTGCCACCGCTCTCTTCACCGACCCTCTCCCGACCCCCTTCTTCTCTCTCTCCTTCCGCTCTCTCTCTCACGCTCTTCAGCTCCCCATCCCTCTCTCAATTTTCTCAGATCCTCTTTCTCTCTCTATTTCTTATTTCCTTTCCTCTTAAAAACAGTGTTAACTAGTGATATTTTTTTCTTCAAAAGAGAAGAGAACAACTGTTCTCAAGTTTTCTAATTTATTTTACTTTATGATTTATTTATTTCTAGTTATTTAAAGTTTGTTATTTTGATTTATGTTTTAACAGTAACAAGCATTAAGAATTTATAATTACTAATTATTTATTATTATTATTATCATTTTAATTGGTATTAATATAAATGTTAGCTATTTATTCATTCTCTTTTCTGTTTTATTTGCATCTACTTATTAATGCAAAACATATGTACAGTAACATAGCACTAGTACTATATCTTGTAGATATTTTCTATTATAAAATATAATATGTGTACAAATTTTTATATGATTAGTCAGTAGTATTATTATTTATTTACTATATTATTGATATTAAAATTTTGAAATGATTTCGTAATAAAATATGTTATTGAGGGTTGACCTTATATGTAAACTTAAAAATTGGACAAAAATTTTATTTTGACAAAAATTTGGTTTTCCTTAAAATGGTTTTAATATATACATTCAAGGATTACCTAAAAACTATTTTTTTAATAACAATATATATATATATATATATATATATATATATATATATATATATATATTATATTTTAATATAGATATATATATAAATATATATATATATATATATATATATATATATATATATATATATATATATATAAAATATATATATATATATATATAATATATATATAATATATATATATATATATATATATATATATATAATATTTTATATATATATATATATATATATATATATATATATATATATATATATATATATATATATAGGATTATATAAATATATATATATATATATATATATATATATATATATATATATATATATAGGATTATAAATAGCTTTCTAAAACCGTATATATATTATTATCCAAAAATTCCTTCGATTATCGTCCAGCCCTTGACCAATCCCAAACTTACTATTCCCTCGCCAATTTTGTCCTTCCTCCTATCGTCTCTAACTATTCTGACCGTCCCGGACATAATAGAACCGACCGCGCCGACATCAGAGGTCACCTTGTGTAGTTGTTATCCGAAGTCGCAGTTTATGTCATCTTGATCATCGCAGTACACCAGGCATCCTACCAGGCAAGACACCTTGCCATTTGCTGTTTATTTATTTTATCTCATATTTCATGCATTATTTATGTTTTTATGCAAAATAAACTGTGATATATGGCATAACTGTTAGAACTTTACTGTTCATTTATATTTTCTGCTATGTATTTTTTACACATTAAACCTAGATTTAAGGAACCACCTTTGTGTGTTGCATTCATGGCCTTGACACGTTGTACCACGAAGTTGTGTGTCGTATGTAGAACACGAACGTGCGTGATTGGCTGGCCACCAGTACGTACAAGCCGTGCAATAGGAATAACCGCTAATAGAGGTTGCATGCTTAGTTTGACTTAGCGGTTATAGAGGTTTTGTGTTGTGAATACAACACAGTAGGCATTGGGCGGGGAGGACAATTCCTTAGCGTATGGGCTTCGATGCACTTCCCTTGTGACCCGGACTCTCCGCTGGAGATACGGGGTTGATGACCCATGATTACTGACGGCCACTAACGATTCTACGGAACTTCATGCTCTTACTGATGGGGCCTCTGGTGCCCAAGGAGGGACTATGCCGATCCTATTCAGCCAGGGCCCATGCGTAGGAAGGATTGTTCTTAACTACATTTCACTTAGAACGGTAGGCTACCTTATCCGTTAGGTACGAGTACTTTGGTTTGGGTACTTTTATCTGACCATGGCTTGGAACAATAACTTGTCGCAGATTAGTTCGTCACATCTTGTCCTTGTTTGGTTGTAGGTGTGACTTACTACTTCGATGAGAAGGTATTGAACCTTGTTGGGGTCCGGATACCATATTGGATTCATAGCATGGAAAGATACGTCACCGTGAATTAGTTTACCATCTCTTGTCCTTGTTTGGTTGGGGGGATGGTACGCTCGTTCAATAGGTGCGTATTGGACTATGTTATAATTTAATTGACTTAATTATTTGAGCAATATTTATTCAGTTTATATGGCATGATATTATGTGTCTTGTTATGTCCCTCTGAGGACCTAGTTATCTCTCCAGGTGTGTGCTCTTGTCTTTCGCAGGTGCTCTAGCTTTAGCCGTGACCACCTCTATTTCTTCGAGGATGATTACGCTTGGATCGTCTTCGCTTCGCTCACCAAAAATCATTACTTTACTCATATTTTTTTTTTTACTTGTTGGTAGTGGATTTGTCTCCGCCCAACATATTGTATCAAGACAATTCATTATCATTATATGATATCTTTTATTTATTTTGTGTGGATGAGATTAGTTATGGTTCTACTGCATTTTACAGCTTATGTATTGTACGAGGTTTCATATATTGGAGGGTACTTCGTATGAATACAGCTGGCATGTCTACGTTCCTAGTCCTACGTATTTTGGGACTGGGGACGTTACATGTTTTTGTGGTGGCCCATGTAGGTCAGATAAATTGTTTGGTTACTTTACCGTACCAAGCAAGCCTGCGAATAGGATTAGAAGTCTAGGATCTCATCCATATACTTGACCTCTTTCCTCGATTCCATATTCGAACTATCGTCCGACTCATCGATTGCATCTTGCTTGATTCCTTCTATCATTATTCTTATCTCCTCTTCGTGCTTGCTAGAGGTTAGGAAGGTGACCCCTACTAGTTAGACGTGTTACTTTTGTCCCCAAAACACCATTAGTTTAATTTTTAAGTTGGGTAGAATACCTTTTGACCTAGCAATCCCTTTGTCCTTATGACCTATATTAGCAAGTTTACTTAAATTTTAGAATTTAGAGGACCCTAACCCATCTAGCCAACCAAGGACTTGGACAAGAAGACTATAGGACAACTGTATAGAGGCCAACATAGGATACAAATTAGAGTCTTAAGGAGTTTGAACTAATTCTACTCTATTTCAATCTTAATCTCACGTGCCTATATTTTTACTATCTAGACTAATGATGCTAATGTAGCCTAGTTTTTTGCAAGCTTAATTCTTTATCAAGCTTGTTCATGACATATGTTATTGGAGACCTCCGCTAACGTATTGTCTACTCAGAACCGGTGCATGATGGTCTGATCAACCTAGTGCACTTTGGTTCGCTTTTATTTATCGTTCTACGTGGATGGGGATATAGCTAAACTTGTCCTCTAGAGTCCCATCTGCGACTGCCTTGGCAACTCCTTTTGAAAAAATTTTGGTCGTCCTTGAATCACGTATTCGTATTCGATAACGCCTCCTTCGAACTCTATATTGCTTCGCCCTCACCTATTTTAGGAGGACGAAAGCGTCATACTAGAACTTCCTCGAACCTTCCCATCGGCTATGACCATTCTCACTCGATGTTGCTATATCTTCATCCCAAACTACTCGGCCCTATCAAGACCCTCTAATCGCTTAATTTAAGTAAATCTATTTCGTTCTCTTAATCGTGACCCTCATTCATTACCCGTGACCATACCGTATTATTTTTCTATGATGTAGATCGTGAATTCTTACGGCATGATTTGTTATAGATTATTTTCCATCGATACCCCCTTGTGTCTTCTTACCCCCCCAACGAATTCTTAATTTCGAGGACGAAATTCTTTTAAGTTGGGTAGGATATAAAACCCATAAATTTCTACTATATTTTTTTATCTATTTTGGTACTGATTTAAAAAATTTGTATTGTACGTCGCGTAGTCGTATTGTACGTTGTGCGCAAACGACGTATTTCGTAATTGCTCGTCGATTACGAATATGGACGAGCGTACATATTTTTAGAAAAATATTTTAATTTTAATTTTTATAGTTCAAAATAATTTATATAATAAATACTTTGCTATCATACAAGAATTGCTAAGTTTATTCTTTTCATTTTAAAGGCCCTTCAACTATTAATAATAAATAATATTTTTATTGTATACTAGAAAAATATATTTATGTAAATATTATTTGTGCATACATATATCATAATTATTTATTACCTTATTTTAAATAAATAGTGTAATTTTCAAAATTATTATTATTAGCATTTTTGGAAACATATTTTCAAAATATTTGTGACAATTTATATTTGATTTGATTCCATGGAACATTTAAATAGTAAACTAATATCTCTATTTGAAATTGATTTGATTTTAAACTAAAAGAATTTAATTAGATTTAATTGGATTGGATTTGATTGATTTTAAATTAATACATGAATTATCTACTTTGGGTTTTAAATAAATCCTAATCCTATCCAAATGGGAATTCCCACATCCTAAATAGGCAGGTACTCCTCCATAAACTTTTATCATCCACAAATTTCTCCACAAATAATTTCCATAGCCAATCAAGTGCATCGTGTCCGTGACCATCCGTTTTTTCCTTCCACTAATTTTTCTTTGGTACATTTAAAATTTTTCCTCGTGTACACATTTCGGACACAGTCCTCCTCGTGTCACGTAGGACACATAATCAACATATTTTTGCCGTGTCCGACAAGCCTGACACGACGACACAACCACTCGATCCCAATCCATCTTCTTTCCTGTCGGAAACCCTACGCCCAGCCAGCATTCAACCTCCGGCAGCATCACTTCATCACCATGCCCGCAGCACATCACTGTCGCCACCAATCACCACCACCCAGCCTAATTCCGGCCACCGGCCTTGCCGACCGAACCCAGCGAGATCCGACTTTCTTTCCCGGCCATCCTCATCGCCGTCATCACAACCAAAATCACCTCCACCATTCCCGTCACCATCACAACCCCCGACCACGGCACTGGCCGGAAACCCAACCACCACGCCCTCACGGCCATCGCCGGAGACCCACCAAAACTCACAAAAATTTAACCAAAATAAAAACACACGCACACAGCCCCACCTTTGCCGACGCCGCCGTGGCCGCGCGCCACCGGAGAACCGTCGCCCCTTTCTTCCGCTGCGCCCGAGCTTACACCCGCTGCGCCGAGCCCAGCCCCAAAAACCCCTCTCCGCTCCTCTGGCGCGCCGCGTAGCTTGCGGCCGACCGCGTACGTGGTCTCCCCTCGTTTGCCCTTCGACGGACCCCTGCCGCGCAGCCCGCCATGAGTCTACCACCGCATAGCGACCGCCGTTTGTCCCCCAGCCGGCGGCCAACCTCGCTGCGCGCACGGGCGCCGCCCCACCACCGGAACCCCCTTCCTCTCCGCTCCTCTCGCCGGATCTCCCGCTCCCTCCGCCGATCGAAACCGTCCGACCGCCTCTTGTCTTTCCCCCACCGCGCGCAACCCCTCTCGTTGAGCGCCTCCGCCGCCGCTAGCTCCGCCACCGCTCTACGCTCTCTTCACGACCCTCTCCCGACCCCCTTTCTTCTCTCTCATTTCGCTCTCTCTCTCACGCTCTCAGCTCCCCAGCCCTCTCTCAATTTTCTCAGATCCTCTTCTCTCTCTATTTCTTATTTCCTTTCCTCTTAAAAACAGTGTTAACTAGTGATATTTTTTCTTCAAAAGAGAAGAGAACAACTGTTTCTCAAGTTTTCTAATTTATTTTACTTCATGATTTATTTATTTCTAGTTATTTAAAGTTTATTATTTTGATTTATGTTTTAAGTAACAAGCATTAAGAATTTATAATTACTTATTTATTATTATATTAATATTATTATTATCATTTTAATTGGTATTAATATAAATGTTAGCTTTATTCATTCTTTTCTGTTTTATTTGTGTCTACTTATTAATGCAAAACATACGTACAGTAACATAGCCACTAGTACTATATTTGTAGATATTTCTATTATAAATATAATAGTGTACAGATTTTTATATGATTAGTCAGTAGTATTATTATTTATTGTATATATATTGATATTAAAATTTTGAAATGATTTCGTAATAAAATATGTTATTAAGGTTGACCTTATATGTAAACTTAAAAATTGGATTTCAAAGCATAATTATATTATTATTTTATGGTACTTTATCTGTAGCTTTTACCTACAAATTTATTTGACAAAAATTTGGTTTTCCTTAAAATGGTTTTAATAATACATTCAAGGATTACC
>JANAVB010030360.1:70000-99600 GCA_029216955.1 Iris pallida | reverse complement strand
TGGTAACAAGTTCCGAAATAGAAAATAAAATCTCGAAATAAGATCTTGAATAACAACAAGGTCTTGATAGGAAACAAAATTTTGAATAGAACAAAATCTTGAAATAGAAGACAAAGTCATGAATAATGAATATGAAATAAGTTATCGATCATAAAATCTCAAATAAGAAATAGAGTTACGAATAAGAAACAAGCTCTAGAATAGGAAATAATATCTCGATATAAATTTCGAATAGCTACCAAAGTTTTAGAGTAGAAAACACAGTCTAGCAATTCTCAAATAGGAAACAAAGAAGTTTTAGGAAACGATCTAGGGTTAAGAGGAATCTAAGGGAAGACTGATTGTGAATCACGATCCATGGTTTCCTCCAGCTATGTAAGAGAAGCCTTATGTCTTCAATTCATCTTCAGTATCTCTCTGGGAGTGGGATCTCTTCAACATCTTCAGCTGTCCTGACGTAGGCAGGTCCCTGCAGTAGTGCTCCATGCGATTGCTGAATTTGGAGAGGCGGGTCCCCTTGTTATAGTCCTGGTGCTTCCTCGTGTTCGTCCTTGGGTAGTGCGATCAACGGCCTCCGAGCAATCCTTGACTTGATGGACAGGCAATCCGCAAAAAAAAACATAGCCTCAGTCTCTTACGCACTCACCGTAGTGGTGTCTTGAGCGTCGGTAGAAATTGCAAAGGATCGTCGGCTGAATCTGAGTCGGAATCTCCCACTGGGGCTGAAGTGTATAGGGACTCTGACAAGAATATACGACTGCTGGTGTGCTGGCTGCTGAGATCCTGATGCACCTCGGCCATTATAATCTACGACCTGCTGACAATCCTTCATTCGGTGGGCAAAAGATCCGCATTATAGGCAGAGTCCGAGCTTCCTGCGGCACGTATCATTATGATGTCCCGTCTTCTTACAAAACACACAAGAAAAGTGGGTCTGAATCTGTCACGGATGATGATGCGACTAAGGAGGCATTGTCTGAGTGTTGTGACACTTTGTGGGTCCAAAGTAGTTGCTATCTCCATCATAATTCTTTACTGTCTCTCTTGGCTTCAGCTCTTCGTATCGTTCTATTGTCCGTGCTATGTTCAAGATGTTCTGGCTGGTGGCTTCAATCTTCAGAGGAGTTGGATCCTCAAAGACTTGGACGATCTCTATAAGTGGAGGCTCCAGGTTCTCGATCTGCTCCTCGGTACAAGGAATGCGCTCGGTGTTGGAAAGTTTAAAGATCTGAGAGTCTAGAAGTCAGAAATCCTCCCTGGCTCAAAAAGTGCATCTACAAGTCTGGCTTGAAAGAGGACCTACTCCGTCTGGACATAAAAGAACTATTTGAACGTCTCCATCAACTGCGTACTACCAATGGTGATAGTAGAGGCGACAGGAGGTTGGAAACTTGGAAGTCTCAAGTACAGGTGAATGGATAGTTCCTATATTTGCGTGTCTGAACCATCTGAAAAACAGAAAACTGTTAAAATGGCCTAACTATAGATAATAAGTAACCTAGGAAATAATATGTATAACCAGACTTAGTAAAATATACCTATAACCATCCCGCAATCCTATGTTGTGATGAGTTTTCCTTAGTCTAACAGGTTCCCTAACAAAACTCTATAGCCTAAGTGCCAATAGGATGGACCTGCATGGACCACCACTAAAACATGTCATGATATGCTTCCGAATATTCGGATACGAATCGCACACGCCCAACCTACGTTGGAAGACTTAACGTAGTAAGCTGTAAACATCTAAGGAAAAACTCCAAGAATAATATAAAAGTAAACATCACAACATATAACCGTCCCAGAATCATCACCATAATCCACAAGCCATAATACAATTTATACATAAAGTACCAGAGACAAATCTGGTAACAAGAATGAAATACAATTATGAACTCTCAATATACGAAATCTAGAAGTAAAGTTAAACAAAATCCAAACCTGTAACCTCTAACTAAGTCATGGCTCCATCCTGCTCAACTAAGA
The DNA here is from genome assembly GCA_029216955.1 of Iris pallida. Lineage (NCBI taxonomy): Eukaryota > Viridiplantae > Streptophyta > Magnoliopsida > Asparagales > Iridaceae > Iris > Iris pallida. The sequence continues at coordinate 97,617 of JANAVB010030360.1, read as the reverse complement.
TCCCGGGCTCTGGCCTATAATGTGGAACGATATCCTCAAGTACACCTGCAACATATCCAATCAGGAGCGGAGCAAAGTATAATTCTAGGTAATGAACAAGAACATCATGATATAAAATGAGTATAGGAGAACATAAAGATGTAAAGTACTAGAAGTAAAAAACATGAAAGTACAGGAATATTAATACAGAAAATTCAAGAAATAAAGTACATGAAGTAAATCCTAAACTGAAGTACAAGAATGATATGTGCATAATATTTGAAATACAACTAGCATATGTGATCGGCTGGGGTAAGTAAAGGAATAAGCATATGAAATGGGTAAGGCTTAGGGCCCGCGTGCATGGTGCGAGGCCTAAGCTATCAACCTGAATTTCTGATCTTTAGGTTTGGTCACATAGCTAGTAAATTTCCCCTCCCCAAGTACAAGTAAAATACAAGAACATGAATGTACAAGAGTACATGATATACCGTGTCACAAGAAAAGCACAAGATATGAATGTAAATGAACATAAATCATAGAATGTACTTGTCTTGCTCGGGAAGATCGATAACAAAGAAGTAGAAATCTCTAGGTCCACCTAGAATAAGTTCAATTGGGTAAGCTCTAAACAATGGCAATTTATTAATATGCTTCTTGCTAACTAATCTTTAGTATATTATTTATTTCTATCTTCTAAACTTACTAATAACACCAACTTATATATAGCCAAAATATTTCATTTACGAAATAGCAAAGAATTGATTTTTTTCCCTCTTTTATAAAGTAATAATAGTTAGAAAGTGACTACTAGTAATTCAAAATAGTGGCTAACAAAACTATTATATAACCTTAAAAATATTGCACTAAAGTTACCAAGGAATATTAGACAAAATTTTGGATAACTACTATGCCAATAATCCACCCCACATCCTACTGTCATACTCAAACTCTCCTGGATTGGTCCTCCACAAGCTGGCCCAACTCAAAAGCATAACAAAATACTTAACATTTCTTCCAGGCTGCAGAAGAAAAGGCCTGGCCAAATAATTGGCCCAACTAACTACACTCTGCTACAAAATGCTAATTCGAATACATCATCTACTATAGCTGACTCAAGAGCATATAAACTCAAAAATAGCTGACTAGCCCATTCCAAAAAAAAAATGCTGTTGAGCCCTCCATCAGCAATCTCAATAAGCACCCAAACATATCTCATAATCTAATAAACTTTATTTCTAAACAAAATCCTATTAAAGTAGTCACACACCTACACTTAATTAAAGTACAAATCGAAGCCCACCAACTGTTTAGCAAAAACTTCAAACTAAGAATCAATAGATCATTCAAGGAAAACAAAATTTCAAGAGACAATCGAAACCAACAGCCCTATAAAGCCCATATAGACCTCACCCATATATATATATATATATATATATATATATATATATATATATATATATATAGTTACACAAATTCAAAGTTCTAATTGCGCCAATGCCACACCAATCTCAGATCCGTCTCAAACTATTGCTTCCCGCCACCGCTACTCCATCATACCCGGACACGCATATAGCTAGACACGAACAAAACTCTAGACACAGTTTGAGCCTTGGACACACACATGCACACCACTAACTAGCACGAACGAACACGACACGCCTAGACACAAATCAATCCAACTTACCATTAATCTAGTTACATAATACTGCATTCTAAACATCAAGAAGGAAAGAACGATACCTGAAGGAAATAGATCTAAGCTGCTTATGGAAACTAGGACAATCATATATGACACGTTCCCGAACGAGTTTCGACACGAATCAAACCAGATTGGGCATTAAGACAAACAGTTGGTGAGCACCACCTGGAAATTGAAATTGAACAAACAATCACTCTCAGAATGCTCTTTGGTGATCAGAGTTCAATCTTTTGATTGATTAGATCAATCTTGAATCCAGAATCAAAATCAAGCAAGAAACGAAATCGAATTTTTTAACAGACCAAGAAATTGCAGGGAACGAATCAAAGATTCGAAGAACGACCCTCCAGTGAGTTTCGGTGGAGCTCGTCGTTCTGCTTGCCATAGACAAGGCCGTGCTGCCGTCGACCGTCGAAAGAACAAAGAAGCCGCCGAGGAGATGGCGTTACCGCTCGTCGTGGAGGGGTCGGATGCCTCTGCTACTGTGGAGAAGTGGCTAGATGTCGACGTCGGACGCTGCCACCACAGGATAAGGAACCGTCGGAAAGATCGCTGAGAAGCAGGTCCCTTCATCGCTGTTGTCGAGAAGGGGTCCTCGCTCGACCGTGCGCCGTTGATGCTCGCTAGAGGAGACGAGCCTAGCCGTGAGATCGCTGCTGGAGTGGTAGCTTAGTCGACGGAAGTGGATTTTCGCAGTGGCCATCGACATCGCCATTGAGAACCTAGGGTTAGGGTTAGGGTTCGAAGATGAAATTTGGGGAGGAAGTGGGATTTGGGGGGAGCTCGATTTCCTCAGGAGCAAATAAAATAAAAAAATTTCCTTTCTCTCTCCTCTTCTCATATATATACAAAGAAAGAAAGAGAACGGTGATTTGCAATTAGATCCCCCTCGCCAATTATCATTTACAGAAAATACCAAAAAGTTGTTAGGGAAGGATAAGGTTGTTAGAAAGTTTGTTACAAGGTTGTTAAAAACCTTAGGAAGCACCCCAACTAATTGCTAGAATCATCCTCCCAAAATTCTTCTAAAAATAATTAATAACAAAATATCTCAGTTATTATGAAGAGGCTTATGATTAATAAATTAAAATAATTATTTCCAAAATTTTGAAAATACCAGTAAAATACTAAATTTAATGATTTCGGGAAAGCGAGGTTACAGTAACATTTGATTTCGTCTCTCTGAATCCTCCGGGATCTCACTTGTGCACCTTCTTCGAAGTGTTGCCAAATCACTCTGTCGACTCACGTTCATCCATCTAAGATCTGTTTCGAAAATAAAAATCTCAAAGCAAGTGTTAGATCCGATGGAGAACAATCGTCAAACCGGACAACAATCTCATGAATTCATATCGTTCTATAGAGAACATAGAATTGTTAATGAGACAACTACTCCATACTCCTCTCAATCAAATGGTGTTGTAGAAAGAAAGAACATAACGTTAACAGAGATGATGAACTCAATGTTGTTGACTGTGGGTCTTCCAAATTAATTCTAGGGCGAAGCAGTGCTTACGGCTACTTTTATTCTAAATAGATTACCGTATACAACTTTCGATGTCACTTCTCATGAACACTGGTTCAAGGTCAGACCCAACTTGAATGTTATTCAAGTGTGGGGGTATCTCGTGTATGTGAAGCTTTCAAATTTGAAGATTCAGAAGCTAGGTACAAGGACTACGAAGACAATCTTCCTAGGTTATGCCAATAAGAGTGATACTCGAAGGTTCCTTGATATTGACTCTAATCATATTATTGAGTCTCACGATACAGAATTCTTTGAAGATAAATTTGTAAGACACAAGAATATTATTATCGCAGATACTTTGAAGAATAGTATGAGTGCACAAGAGGCTGAATCTCCTTACAGAGATGTAGTCCAAGAAGAAGTTGTTGTTGCAAGAATAACTATTAAACCAGAACTCATAGTGCTAGTGTCTAAGCGAATGAGGAGACCGAAGGACTTCGGAAAGGATTTTGTCACCTATTATGTGGAAGTAGATTCGCTTTTCTATGATGAAGCTATAAAGACCAAAGACGCTATCCTCTAGAAGGAGGCTATTAATGATGAGTATGACTCGATAACCTCCAACAACACGTGGGTGTTGGTCGATCTGCCTGAAGGAGCAAAACCAATCAGATGTAAATGGATCTTCAAGAACAAGATGAAAGCCGATGGAACTGTTGATAAGTTTAAGGCTAGGTTGGTAGACAAGGGGTTTTCTCAGAAACCTGGGATTGATTACTTTGACACTTATGCTCCAGTAGCACGGATGACGACCATCAAGATGTTGATTACTCTAAGTGCAATTCATAAGCTAGTTATTCATCAGATGGATGTCAAGACTGCTTTCCTAAATGGTGAGTTGACTGAAGAGATTTGTATACAACAGCCAGAAGGATTCGTCATCAAGGGCCTCGAAGACAAAGTCTGTAAGTTGGTAAAATCTCTGTATGGTCTGAAGCAAGCTCCTAAGATGTGGCATGAGAAGTTTGATAAAGTCATAAAATCAAATGGCTACAGGGTCAGCGAGATGGACAAATGTGTATACACAAAGTTCGCTAACGGGCGAGGAGTTATCGTTTGTCTGTACATGGATGACATATTGATCCTGGGTACCGATCTAGCAAGTGTCACCGAGACAAAGAAGTTTCTCTCGTTTAAGTTCAGCATGAAGGACTTAGGGGAAGCTGATGTTATTCTAGGGATAAAGATCATCCGAACGGATACTAGAGTGGCATTATCACAGTCTCTTTACATTGAGAAGATGCTCACACGCTATGGGTATTAGGATCTTCCAGTGATAGATACGCCGTATCGGTGTGACAAGAAGCTGAAGCCAAATCCAAGGGAAAGCGTCAGACAGTTGGAGTATTCAAGCGTCATCGAAAGTTTGATGTATGTGACTACTGCCACAAGGTCTGACATAGATTTTGCCATGGGGATGTTGAGTCAGTTCACGAGCAAACCAGGTATGGAGCACTGTAAAGCTGTGAAGAGAGTTATGAGATACCTCAAAAGAACTCAAAAGTATGTATTGTACTACTGCGGAGATCCAACAGTAGTAGAAGGCTTCAGCGATGCAAGCTAGTGCTCAAAAGTATATAGTGAAAGGTCCACAGGAGGATACGTATATCAATGGATGGAGCTGCTATATCATGGAAGTCGAAGAAGCAGTCTATGCTCTCATATTCGTCTATGGAATCTGAGTTTTATGCACTAACAGCTGTAGCAGATGAAGCAGAATGACTTCGAAAGCTCATGTATGATCCTTCTATGATTGGTGGGCATATTCCAGCAGTGTCGATTTACTGTGACAACCAGGCGACTGCAGCGGTGGTATCAAACGACCTCTTCAATGGCAAGAAGAGGATTGTGCGATTTAGGCACAGGTCGGTGACTGATCTTATTAAAAGAGGAGTCATTGCCATGGTAGATGTTCGAAGCTAGGAGAATCTGGCGAATCCGTTCAACAAAGGTCTCAAGCGTCAGCTGGTTAAAGATATATCATGTGAAATGGGCTTGAAAACACTCTGATATTGTGTCTTTTTAATTCTACTATAAAGTTTTATGCTATTACTTCAAAGAGAAATCTACTAGCCATCTAGCTTTTAGTTCAAAGAAGGATCATTTACTGGAAAAATATCAGGAACAGCGGGTAAAACGTTGGAATTATGGGGTTGCTGACCCAGAACCACTGTTAACAGTGGGTAATCCGTGGGACATACAGGATTACGGACCCAGAACCACTATTTTCTACTGTTTGTTCTTTGTATAGAACAAAAGTCCTGTGAGAGGATGGCTTGGAAGCCTTAATGAGTTCTCGGGCATTTGGGATATCTGACGTGTTTTACAGGAAGCACAGGTAGCACAGTACTATAAAGGAGTGTAGTACTCTATGCTACAGTTGGATAACACTACATGAGATACCTAGTAAGGGTAAAATCTCGACTTGAGGCCAAGCCACAGTGACGTAGCATCGCACATAGGCAAAAGGGCGTAATGCTGTAGAATGAAGAGTGGTAGGTAGCACTACAAAGAGGCTGGGCCGTATGTTACAGTGGTATGACATCACATGAGACAGTGCCTCGGCTTTACAAGCTAGGTTATGGCGACATAACACCACAAGGAAGCAAAAGGCTTAATGCTGGGTAGTTTGGCACTACAAAGAGGCTGGGCCTCATGCTACAGTGGTATGACACCACATGAGGCATTGCTTCGGCTTCGGGCTATGTTATCGCAGTGTAGCACCGCAAGGAAGCGAAAGGCTTCATGCCAAGACTCTTTAAAAGAACTCACCAAGAGTGTATGGATAGAGATATAGGCTGTCTCTTGAGGGAAACTTTGTATACACCTAATATATATACACAAAAACTAGGCTGGCACAAGGCCTTTAATGTGCAGCCAGAAGCACAGTTGATGTCATTACATGAGTGGGAAGAATTGCAGTTACGGTGCAGAATTCAAGCCTTAGTCCATTCTTGTATCATAATGTTATTTAACCTATGCGAGAAGAATCAAGTCGTAGCGACATCTCTCCTAATGCATGATGGACGTCACTGTGGGGAACGCTCAACCCATATATTGAGATATATGGGGAATTGTTAGTGTTTTTGCCTTTAAACTAGGAAAGATAGTCCCACATCGGCTACACCAAATGATGAGTATCTCAATATAATGCATTGCTTGTGTTGAGGTGTGCACGTGAGGTGTGGTCACAAGTGTGTGCCATGTGGGAGAATTTTCCTAGAAAGAAAAATAATTAATTCTAACAAAGATGCAAGTTGATTTTTGTTGATCGGAATCAGACTCAGACTCCAGGATGCCTCGTGCATGCACGGGCGTATGTTTGGGGGGGGTGGGGTAGGCGTGGACTGGCACTCTACTATGTTGATTATGGGATGATATAAAATATCAAACTCTATTTTAGTGTATTTATATTTTAGTCCCATATCGGATAGGGGAAATGGTGAAGTCTCACCCCACTCTATAAATAGAGCCCCTGGCCTCCTTTCTAATATGCACCAAAGAAGGGGGTTAAGGGTGGCTGTAAAATTCAAGGAGCCCGTTCAAGTCACAAAAAGTTGACTGACGAGTGTTCCAGAATTTCTCTAAGCACTTGCTGATTCCTGGAAACGGATCGTATAAAGGCAAATCTTGCTTTGAGCAACGGTGATCTGATCACCCCAGTAAAACTACCTTTTTCTTTCTTCTTTCCTTCTCTTCTCCTCTGATCATATCATAAACCACTTGTGCTTCTCTGATCTAATCAGAAATCACTTGTGGGCTTTCGTCGCTGCTGCTACGAAATTCATTTGTGCCATCTTCGAAGTGTAACATTTGATTTTATCTCTCTGAATCCTCCAGGATCTCAGTTGTGCACCTTCTTCGAATTATTGCCAAATCACTCTGTCGACTAACGTTCTTCCATCTAAGATATGTTTCGGTAATAACATGCCTTGCAGGCAACAGTAATAGTGAATGTGAGTGAGAGTAAGTTGTATGTGGTATGGGTGTTTAGGTAAGGTAATGGTAGAATAAGGTATATATATATATATATATATATATATATATATATATATATATATATATATATCCCTCGGGTTGAGCCAGGCTGGCCTCGGTAGGCGAGAAGGGGCGGGGCCCGAGAACCCCCCTCGTGGTCTGCGCCTGCATCGGGCCGCGCGCCCATCATCTCGCATGGGGCAGCGCCCCGCCACGTTACCCCCCCCCCCCCCGGACTTCAAATTTCTATTTCCTCTTCTCTTTCAGTTTTTGAATTCCGAACAAAAAAAAAATCAATCCTGCTGTGAGCCAGCACAGCCCACAACCCCCTAGGGCCGAGCGCCCACACCCGCCATCCTCTAACTTTGAAATTTTTCGTAATTTCAACATTTTCCTTATGTATTTTCCCCTTTGCTTAGCAGGGCTTTTTTGTGTGTTTTGGACCCTGGAACCTGTACTGCTCGTTAAGAGCCTCCTTTTCTATTCAATAAAATGCAGTTTGGTTAAAATATATATATATATATTTATATATATATATATATATATATATATATATATATATATATATATATAAATATATATAAAAAAAATATATATAAATATATATTTATATATATATTTATATATATATAAATATATATAAATATATATATATATATATATATATATATATATATATATATATATATATATATATAAAATATATATATATATATATATATATATATATATATATATATATATAAAATATATATATATATATATATAAAATATATATATATATATATAGGGTAGGTATCTAAGTAATGGTATATGATAGTAGTAGTGATACAAGGATAGTAGAGTAGGGGTAATACCTTGCTATTAGTAGATAGTGTTGCATATGGGTTATAGAGTTAAGATATAGGCAAGTATATAGGTAATTGGGATAAATAGGTTAGGGTATTACATTGTAAAGCCTATGGGCATAACATATAGGTAGATACATAAGGATATGACTTGGTATGGCCTGTATAGACTAAAATACCTTGGTATGGTAAGGTATGGACCAAAAACCTAGATATAACCTAGTTTGACGACCTAGAAATGACCTAGTTTGACCTAGAAATGACTTGAAGACCTAGTACTGAGCTAGTATAGCAAGTTTATGATTTTAAAACACAAATTGACATTGATATTCTATATTTAGGTCTTCGAGATACCGTATCGGATACTCTTGATATTTCACACCGGATCTCAGGCGAGTACATTCTGTGATAATTTTTTGTTTATGATATCTTCTATGTTTCTTGTATTTAGTATAGATAACCTTGATTCCTTGACACATTTGTTACACGGAATGGTATTTTTTGGATCCCGTCATGAGATATTATTCCTGGATGTCTTGGTATATCCTATGTATGCCCTATTATTTTTCTTATGCATTGTATAGACACTGATTCCTGCAAAGGCTTGCAGCCTTCTCAATGAATTCTCGTATCGTAATATACCATGGTTGGATCTACTGTACCGGGACAGGGAGTAGTAGTGTAGATATGTGATCATACCCTTCCGGTACATGACATTGTTTACCGTGAGTGTTAGTCATACACCGTACGTATGATTAACCAGGCCATAAATTCTCGTATAAAAGCTGATCATATGTTGAAACTAGTGCTTACTTATATAGATAGTGATGTCCTGATTATTGTACATGATGTTCCTGATTTATGTTACTTACAGTTTTTCCATACTTGCTACATTCTTGTACATGTTACTTTATCTTGCATAATCTCTCTATATATTGTTACATAGTCTTTATCATTTTCTAGAACTGTTATTAGAGGTGTACTTCGCTCCATTCCTGATTGGATATATTTTTTCCAGATGATTTAGATGATGAGTACCCTACCTACTATGGCCCACATGATGTAGTAGGAGTAGACCAAGAGACACTGATCTAGGAGAGCTTAGCTCTAGCTGAGGAGGCTCTAGTAGCGACTTAGTTAGACTAGCTATTGTACTGGATTTGTCTCCAGATTTATGACTCTTGGCATGTTATTATTTTGAGACTTATGATATTTAAGATAGTAGACTCTTAGACCCTAGATTTGGGACTTGTATTATGTTTATATTAGATTCTCCTGGATATTTCCATATCATATCTTTATATCTTTATCATGCCATTTATCTTCCTTATAGTCATTGTGATTGAGTATGAATACTATTATTAATGGTGCTTCGTTTGGAGTGGAGATATCTTGACAGATTATGAAATTATTCATGTGTTGTGCTAGTTAGCATAGTCCTATACATCGTTTTACCGCCGATGTTATGGCGTAGACTGGGTATCGTCACGTACTCGTGTCCCTATACCAGGTACGGGTCATGACAACAGACCTCCACTATCACACTTCTCCAGATCTTACATTTGTACTAGTGAACTCTCGTTGTTAGTGTCTCGTTGTACTTTCTTTCGTCGTAATCCTATAAAGGCAAAAGTTGTTTAACTTTTCTTTCCTTTCACATCTGCGATGGCAACATGCCGGTATACTGACTGGGCTGTATTTTAACCCATAATTGATGGATTTTATGATACATTTGTGTTGGTTTTTTATATGCTTTTATAATACTTTCTTATGATGTTTAAGCTTATTATCACACATTTACAACATAAATTTATTAGCTAATTGTATTTGTATATTATGTGGATTATTAATATGTGGTGTTACTTAATTTATAGTCCTAATATCCTATAGCATAACATATGTCAAAGAATTGAGACAATATCGATGTTTATGGATTGATCAGTATATAATAGACGAAACCCAAATTTCCTGTGGTATGTTAGAACGATCAAGTTCAAACCACCCTTCTTAGCTACGTTTCATGTGAGGTTCCTGTTTACCAAAATATTAAAGTTATATGAGAATCTTAGAGGGTTTGGACCGAATCTCCCATAACTTAGAATTTATTTTATGATACCTAGGTACTCGACTAGTCCTACTGTTCCATAATCCTAGTAGCCCCTAGACTTTGTGTAATTATTGAGTTTCCTAGATAGTTATACCTAGAGGCAATTAAGTATGAAAATTTGAGTATATTGAATTGTATTCTTCGATTCACCGATACTTGGTTAATTCTATTTTCTAGCGTGTATGTGAGATTAAGTCATACCCTAGATCTTGATACAAGTAATGTAATTTAGCTGAGGGGGCTACTTGAAGATGGATGTGTCGAGGTGAATACTTGAGGATATTTATATACATGATTTTACCTGATTGTTTCCTATTTCCTGATCCGACTATATTGTATTTGTATTGTTCCATACCAATATGCCCTCTGACCTTGTTTATAGCATCGAGGTGGCCTTGTTTACCTATAGCATTGAGTTGTCCATGTTTATTGATATCATGGTTATATGTATATATATGTTTACCTATGTGGATAGACCTATAGTAGATTAGTATTGTAGCATGGATTAGGAATATGCTTGTTTATATTTTGTTGAATTTACGCTCAAGAAGAATCTAGGTTGGAATCCTCAGGAACCAATACATATCCGTAGCCTGTGTAACCATACTTTGGAATAAAATCTATTACGGATGGTTGTGTGTCCACGACAAGGATTCCAAGGACAATAATATAGTTAGTTAACTAGCTTAAAATACATAGATCATGGGAGGGAAATAATTTCAATTTTATACATCTTTTTGTAGGATCGTAAGACAACTCTAGAGGGGGTGAATAGAGTGCAGCGTAATAATCTACCCATTAAAAGTTTGTGCAATGTGAAGGCAGTTAACTAATGACGGTAATAGTATGTATAAGCAAGACAAGTATTTAAAGCAGTCAGAAAAAGCAAACACCATAATTTATCCTATTTTCCTTCTGAGAGGACTAGTCCAGGATCGAGTACTCTTGCTCGGAGTTAATCCACTATTGAATAGCAGTTTATACCACGTGCTTTGATCCGAAGGACATGCCGACTTCTTACACCTCGTGCTTTGATTCGAAGGGCATGATGACTTCTAACTAGAGAAAACTTGCTGAGCTAAGCTCTTACAACTCTGACAGACTTCTAAACCGAGATTGCACTTGGAACTAGAAGGCTGGAGAGTTGATCTTGGAGATGGGAAGGTTTTGGCTCTAAAGGTTTCTTTTCTAAAGGATAGAAAGATTGATAAGATATGGATGAGTAGGAATAGAAAAATCCATGTTTATTTTTATGATTTTTGTAGACTGAGTTGTTCGACGTAACAAAAGGTTGAACGAATGTTTTATTTTATTGAACGTATAAGGTATCTGTGTACAAAGAAGGAAGTCCTAAACAGTATATTCTAAGTACAGGAAGAAGAGGTTTTTGGGAAAGTATGATGATGGAGATCGAGCGCTGCAGTGGCTTCTTTACTCTGTTGACGATTTGACGACGAATCAACTTTGATCTGGCTCTATGGCACCTTTGATGGGACTCTGGGGTCACCGATCAAGAGGCTGTCTGGATGAGAAGATCCCTTGAAGATGGTTGGTTGGTTGGTTCTTTGGTTGATAGGTGGATGAGGGTGGACGACACTTTGTAGATATAGATCCCTGCTCCTTTGAAGATTATCGATTGTCAATGTTCCCTCACTCTTTTTTCTCCTCTGGTGGAAGAAGAACTCCTTCTATTTAGAGTGAACTGAGCACATACGCAATGTGTATTAGGATTCATGAGATATGAAAGAATCTGTCATTATTATATGGTGTGGGCTTCTGTGGTGCTGACACATGGCGGACATTGAGATTCCTCTCAAACGAGATCTCTGGTGGTTATAAACATAATCGAATGAGGTAACATATGGCGCGTGACGATTTGCTTGCTGAGATACAACCGAGTAAATCTTGGGATTTCATCCTAGAGTTTGAGTCTAATTGATCGTCGTCTAAGATTTAAATCAATTAGATATGATATCAATCATGATTTAATCCTAATCTTCTCTATAAGAGGCAGTTTAAACAAACCAATTAGGGTGGACCCATGCTTCCTGTGCCTCTAGTAAGGACTAAGTATTGTTTTGCTTTTGGGGCGACGAGTAGACCGTGCTTCTGGAGATGACGGAACATCTGTGCTTTCAGGCGACGAGTGGACTTGGCTTCGAATGACGAGGAGACTTCTGTGCGTATAGAGCAACTTATGAAGCTGTGTTTCGATCTACGGAAGTCACTGTACTGTAGGCGACAAGTAGGCTTGTGCTTCAGGTTGGAGAGGTTACTATGCTTTTGGAGCGACATGTTGACTTACATTAGTTGTGATGGGAGTTCCCAAGTCTCTTGTAGAGAAGTGACTTAAACTTCTGATCCGGAGCAGACGACTGCACCATAGTAATGGAGATGGTGTGAGCATATCACCATCATGCGCTTCATGTGGACGCAGGTAAGTAGCTGCGCCTCTGAATAGTAAAGGCGGTGGCTGCGAAGGAAATGGTATGACACCCTTGTGCATCTGAGATTGGCACAGGCAGGTAGCTGCGCCTCTGGCTTCTAAAATAAAAGAAGGGGAGGGGGCTACCACCATATTGTTTATGAGGTTGGCACAGGCAGGTGGCTGCACCTCTGGCTTGAAGGCTTATGACTTCTTTAAAGTGCTGGGTTACTGATATACTTCTGAGAGGCTATGCCCACAAGAATATCAAAACATGCTTCGGTGGAGGTTAATCCTCCAACGTGTGTATCAAGAAGAAGGAAGGTTATGCTTCAAGGAATACTGCATCCCTTACAGATCCCTCTAGGCTTCTGTCGAATCTGTACTAGATCCTTTGTAGAAGAAAAGAATTAGTCCCTTATGTATAGTCCTGATGTATTTGTACTAAACTTTGGTAGACATGACAATGAAGGGACTTCTCTCCATATCTTTTGTTTTATCTTTTTAGTACTGAGCCTGAGTCTTTTGCATCTTCTGCACTTTAGCGAAGGGATGTCTTCACCTGAAATTTTTCATGCTTCTACAAGACCCCCTTCAAAGTTTTCCAAACTTGAGTCAAGCTCGGGATACTTTGAACAAAAGCATGAACACGTGTCAGGACTGTACAAGCTGGGTGATGGCTGGTGTCACACCTAGCTCTTTACATTAATTGTTCCGAGTCATCTTTTCAGAGCATGGGCTCTTGATGGCTTCTTGAAATTGGAGCCTCTTAGGTCTTTACAGAGACAACAAATCTTTTTAGCAGAGGAGTTTCAGAGTCACGTTCCTTTGGTCACTTGCAGTACTGCCATTTATCATAGAGTGGAGCTTTAGCTTAACTTGTAAGCTTCCTTCTGACTGATGTCTGGTTCGTGCTTGGGCCACGTGAATAGCCTATATAAAGGAATGTCCTCCTTCAAGAGAAGACTCAGCTGCTTCAATAATGGCCTTGCTTGCCCGATGCTCGGCTCCTGACGACCCTGGAGTTTGCTTGAGGCGGCCGTCGGTGGCAAATCTTTTTATCCAAAGAAGATGTTGTAGAACTACTACTAGATCTCAAGACGTCCCTCGTCCTAGATGTCGTAGGCGTCAATGGCGTCTTGGACCTCTGCTTTCTGGGTTTGGATTGTATGCCATTCTGACCGAGGAATAGCAAGGCCTGCTGCTGTGGTTGCTCTCTCCGGCCAGTTGGGGAGATAGGGGAGTCCTGTGCTGGTCTTCATCCCCGGCTTGGGTCGGTAGCATCTTCGGGCGGTAGTTTCCTTTTGACCAGGAAGTGATTGGCTCTGTTATCGCATCACCCACGCTATTGAGAGCTTGTACCGCAATTTTAGCTTTTTTGCTTCTGTATATGTAACTACGAAGAGTCCGTAATAGGTCTTTGTAGCTACATGTTTTTATACGTAGAAGCTTTCTTGCTTCTTTTGTTTTTGTCTCCAGAATAAAGACAGAATCTTTCTAATGGATTTACCTGACCAGAGGTAATATGGACGTGGTAGGCTTGATCTTTGTCGGGGTATAGAACAACAATCCAGAGGCAATATGGACGAGAACTGTCTTCTAGACCGCCGGGATAATCATAGAACCGATGCGAGAAGAACGACTACTCAGAGGTAATATGGACATGGTAGTCGCATCTTTCAGGCGTAGAGGAGCAATCCAGAGGTAATATGGACGTGAAGTGCTTCATTTACTTGAGAGAATATATAGGAGGGAGAACGAGAGATCCCCTTACCAGAACTCATGGGTACCCTTTTCGGGGGATATGGGTACCTTGTTGGTTCAATCTTCAAACATAAAACTTCTTTAGGAACTTGTCATTGATGGGCATCATTAACAAGTCCCCATTAGGCTTAGCTAGTCGATAAGCACCGTTGGAGTACACCATTTCTATGACGAACGGTCCTTCCCACTTGGGCTCGAACTTTCCAGCCATCTTGTGGGTCATCACCATCGGTCTCTGTACTGCCAAGACGAGGTCGTCCACCTGGTAGGATCTTTTGCGGACCTTTTTGTTAAAGGAACCAGAGATGTGAGCTTGGTAAAGCTCAATCCTTTGCTGCACAAGCAAGCAGTTTTCATCCAACGCTTCTAACTCTTGTAACTGCCTACACTGATTGTCTTCGACGGTTAACTGATTAGTGATCAAGTTAGCAGACAACAACATCTTAAAGACTTGACCCATGCTGGTATCAAAGTCCCAAGTTGAGGAGTCAGAAGAGTATGAGTGCTCATGACTTCTTCTTTTGAATCTTCTGAGGTGGTCGTAGGTATAACATATCCCAGCCCTCGACGAGTACGTTGGTAGTAGTTTTCAACTTTTTCCTTTGGAGCGTGAATCCGTAAGGGAAGACGCCGGCCTTTACCATAATTGAGCCCTTTGTTGCTATTAAGGTCGTATTCCATCTTCTGGATAAGGTTTTTAGCTGTGCCGTGTAGCGGTAGAACTGTATTTTACCGTTGTCGAGGTCTAGGTCTTCAGGAGTTATTCGCTGTGGATGCTCCAATCGACCGAATATGATGGGTTCCTTTTATTTTTTCCTCGCTGGAACTACAAAGCAGGCACCTCGTGCAGGGAAAACTCGGCTCACATGGTTGGCAGTTGTCACTTACATCTGTAGTTTACACAGAGAATTATCCAAGAAATATTTGGTGTTCCAGGATGCGCCAGAGTACTTCGATGATAACTTTATGTTAATGAAGTGGGATATCTTGTCCCGAGGGATTACGTCATCGAAAGAGTGGGCCTCTGTGTTGGCGCAGACGTAATATTCTAGCTCTTCGTCAGTGAGGGCTAGAGCTACCACTGGAGGAGAAAGAGGACGCCTCCCTTTTAGCTTGACCATCAAGGGAATAGTGGTCGGATGCTCCTGTGCCTTCATGGTCGGCCTTGGCGACCTCCGGGGTAACCTCATTCGCATAGGCTCCTAACCATCTTCTATCTTTATTAGAGGCGAAGGTGGAGCTTTGCCTCGAAGCTTAACAACAAGACGTGCTGACACCTTGGGAGGCCTCCCTTTCAGTCAAACCTTTAAAGGCTATTCGATCACTGCTGCACTTTCTGAAGCTGTTTCTGCCTTGTCATCAGCATTATTACTGTCATCATCCCAGGGGAGTGACTTGTACAGATCAGCATCTGTACAGTAGGCTTCAAGTCTTCAGAACGGGTCGATATCAGTGAACTCCGTTTTGATAGTCCCGTCGCTGGCCACATATTTTATACACTGATATAGGATTGAAGGGACAATCATGTACTCAAGGATCCATGGTCGCCCCAGCAGCATGTTGTAATTTATGTCTGCATCAATGACATAGCAAGTTACTTCGGTGTGAAGGTCACCGATCTAATTTTTCAGGCAAATTTTGCCCAAGGGCTCGCTCTTTCCCGCGTTAAAGCCACTGATTGTTGTGTTTGAGACTGTCAACTGATGCATCGGAACCCCTAAAGTTTGAAGCAGACGTCTTGGGATAATACTCAAAGAGAAACCTGGGTCAATGTAGATGCGATCGACCTTAATGGCACCGACATACCCCGTATAGTACAGGGGGCGGTTATGTCGGTTATTCTTTAGCAACATGTCTTGTTAGATGAAAGTGAAATTGGGAATCACTTCGACCACGTTGTGGCAATGTGGGCAAGCTACGGGATCCACTTTCGGTGGCTGAACCTGGGTGAAAAAGGACTCGACATTCTGTAATGCTTCACTGTGCGCATCTCATATCTCTTTAGAGAGGCGGAGGAGCTCGAAAAGTGACAATCTAGCCAGAGTATTAGCAATTTGCGCTAAAATATCAAAGTTATAGTGCTTGAGTGGCCTGATTGTCGGATCCTTTATGAGAGGTTTGTCGAAACAATCCTCCTTCTATTTCTGCTTGTCTACGGTAGAGGCCTAGGATGGACACGCCTCTGGTGCCTCACGGATCTTAGGTGGAGCTGCTCCTATTATATCTGGGATAGGGGGAGTATTTGGTGGAGACTCCTCCTGATCTGGAGCCTGGCTCTCCTCTTGTCTCTGCGCCGAGTGGGTGGTCACCAAAGCATCGTCGGTCGACGTCGAGACCATGCGGCATGCCTTGCTTTTCTTTCCTTTGGCAGAAATGGTCGTAGATGTCATCATGTCGAGAACCAAGTCAGGATGTATCTACATGACTTCGCCTTGAGGTGTGGAGAACGGGACGAGCCCTTGAGCGTTGTCCCGTTCTAGCGAAAGGTTGACTAATTCCATCGTCGCCTTTGGAATAGTGATGACTCCATCTTGTACCTCTATGGCTGGAAAATTCTCTAACTGGAGAGTAACCATATTGGCCATAACGGTCTTCTCCACGTAATCTAACGATATGACGTTGGCGTTAATGAGGCGCTGAATTTTTTCCTTTAATACATAGCAGTCCTATGTTTAATGATAGACGTACTGGTGATAATGGAAGTACTTGGGATGGTCCACCTTTCCTACTTCATCGGGACACCTGGGTGCCGGGATGGACAGTTTGCCACTCTTCGTAAGCATCTCGAAGAGCTCCAATGTATCCTCGTCATTGAAGGAGTAAGTCTCCCTCGGCCTCTGCGCTTCCGCAGACTTGGGGTTTACAGCTGCTGAACCTTTAGAGATGTTGACGGTCATGGCTTGCTTGCCTTTTCCATCTTTAGGGTCATTGCTGGACGAGCATATCCCTTTGTCTTCAGGCGTAGAAAAGTGTAGCCCCATGAGCTGCACGTCCTAGGCATTCCTTTGTACGGCATCCGCCTCTATAATAAAAGGCATCCACTCCGTGCATGGAGCACTGTGCCACAATTTTATAGCGGGCAGCATGTTCATGCGGCATGAGTCCATTAGCATGGGCTCGGGCATGCCGGGTGGTAATCTGAGGGCTGCCTGGGGGAAGTGCTCAATGTATGCACGGACGGGCTCTTTTTCCCTCTGGAAAATTTCTATGAGGGTCGACATGGTCATATCCATGCCTCATTCGTAGAATCGATCTACGAACCGAGTTTTCAGGTCATCAAATGATGAGATGCAATCGTCCGATAGACTACAGAACCACTCATAGGCTACCCCCTGAAGGGCTCCTATGAATATGTTAGACAGGAGGGCGTCATCCTTTGGCAGGTGCCCCGTTACTGAGGTAAAGTAGCTCAAGTATTATCGGGGCGACCCCTTACCTTTATAAGGTGTAAGCGTCTGTGGATTATATTTGGGAGGATAGACGACGTGGTCCCACTCGGCAGGGTATGGCTGCTGGATCCCCATCTTTTGGTACGTTGCTTGCTTCTCCTTGGCATCGTGACGAGCATACAGCTCCTTGATGGCCTGCTGTATTTTGGCCGACATTAGGGAGCATGTAGCCGATGGAGTAGACAAGGATGGTCCTGCCTGATTGGCAGTAGGCAACCTACTGGATTCGTCATTGGTTGGCGAATCACGCGTAGGTGTAGAGGCAGCGGGAGCCATGCTACTTTTGAGGTCGATTATGACCGAAGACAAGGTCTTCATGGTGTCCGTCAGCGTATCTAACTTTGTCTCGAGGACTTCGATACGTCTGAAAGCTTCGTTATTGTCTTCCTCATTGCCATTGACCATGAAAATAGACCGAGTGTGAGGGTGACTCGAGGGAGCCGTGGATCCTTCACTTTTTGGCTAAGACGCCTGAGTCTCGCTGTTCTGAGGATATACCGTAAGATTGTGATCTTCTTCAGACTCAGTATGGTTGCTACCCCCGGTCTGGTGACTAGCTGCGCCAATAGAGACATCCGTGTCATATTGCGCCTCGTCAGATTGGAACACAGGGTTGTTGTGCATGGTAGGAGTCTGGCTACCTCCAGTTTTTGACAGGGCACCCAATGCAGATTTGGAATGAGTGCTTTGGAACACACCTGCATCGGGTACCTTAGCTTTACTGTTCTCTTACCTTTCCTTCGATTTAGCAACCGATATAGGAGGACTCTGGAAGGGATTCTTGAAAGCTCTGGAACCCTGCACCACATAGCATGTGGCGATACAGGGCTCTCTTCTCTATGGCTCATCGACCCCCTGTTAGGCCTCTTGCATGGAGTCGGTGTGGAGTAGAGTCTCTGGAAGACGGAATGCCTACTCGGCGATGGCGCAGCCGTCAGCTGACAACGGCAGTTGATGGTAATCTGGGTACAAGAGTGCCTTAATATAGGCACGTCTTGCGCCAAAGATTCTTCTTCCGCTTGGGAGACGATTGGATCTTGTGTCGTAGAACTTCCATTGTACATGCAGGAAATCTGTATGTAAGCAAGGTCAGAGCGGGTCTGGCGATGAAGCCTCATGTTGCTCCTACGGGGATGCTGCTCGCGTGGTTCCCTCTCCGTGGGACGTACCCCATGGCTTGTCTTACGCACAGGAGTACCCTAGTGGAAGGAAGATTCGACTGGTTGAGGCATCGGAGCGCGAGAGCCAGTCTTGCGTAGCTTTTTACCGGCTGCGCGTGTTACTGTCAACACGGGCCTCTGGTCTGCCGCTGGTGTCATACGCTTGTCGTACGAAGCGCGAACCACCTGGGATCTCTTCCTGCTACCTCCAGTGGGTGAGTAGTATTCAGAGTCCGCCGAAGGTTTACCTGAAGGAAAAGCGATTCTATCAAAGACAAATCTCCTTGTCGGTAATACTCTCATCGTGAGGGGTTGGACCTATATGCGCTTCCATTGGCATCGTTCCTTCGTGAGATCAACCATGGAACCACCATCTTCTATGCCATGCTTTCTCAGGATGGAAATCAGGCGAGGGGATAAGGTTGTAGTAGTCGGGATCTTTTCTGTGGCCTTGACGTTGAGGGGGTCCTAAGATGCAGTTCCCGCCATCGTGATGCTGGCTGCAGCCGCCTTAGGCCTCCAGGCACATCGAGTCTTCTTCGATTGTATGAACCGCTTCGAAGTCTTCGACTTTTTATCAAAGAGAAGATCTTCAAAAGCCTGCTGGTCGAGGCGTACGACCAGCTTGTCTTGAGAAGCTCCAGTAAGTTGTCATCAGATTACGTCACCGCCTTCTCGTTGGAGGAGAAGGTAGTCCCCAGAAGAGTCGCCATTTTGTTCGACGTAACACTTTATTGAACATATAAGGTATTTGTGTACAAAGAAGGAACTCCTAAACAGGATATTCTAAGTACATGGAGAAAAGGTTTCTGGAAAAGTATAACGATGGAGATCGAGCGCTGCAGTGGCTCCTTTACTCCGTTGACGATCTGACGATGAATCAACCTTGCTATGGCTCTCTGGCACCTTTGATGGGACTCTGGGGTCACCGATCAAGAGGCTGTCTGGATGAGAAGATTCCTTGAAGATGGTTGGTTGGTTGATTCTTTGGTTGATAAGTGGATGAGGGTGGTCGACTCTTCGTAGATAGAGATCGTTGCTCCTTTGAAGATTGTCGATTGCCAATGTTCCCTCTCTCATTTTTCTTCCTTGGTGGAAGAAGAACTCCTTCTATTTATAGAGAACCGAGCACATATGCGATGTGCATTAGGATTCATGAGATATGAAAGAATCTGCCGTCATTGTACGGTACGGGCTTCTACGGTGCTGACACGTGGCAAACATCGAGATTCTCCTCAAACAAGATTTCTGGTGGTTATAAACATAACCGAAGGAGGTGACACATGGCGCGTGCCGATTTACTTGCTCGAATATAGTCGAATAAATCTTAGGATTTTATCCTAGATTTGGAGTCTAATTTATCATCGTCTAAGATTTAAATCAATCTGATATGATATCAATCATGATTTAATCCCAATCTTCTCTATAAAAGGCGGTTTAAACAAACCAATTGGGGTGGACCCATGCTTCTTGTGCCTCTGGTGAGGACTAAATAATATTGTGCTTCTGGGGCGACGAGTAGACCGTGCTTCTGGAGATGACGGAACCTCTATGCTTTCAGATGACAAGTGGACTTAGTTTCGAAAGACGACGAGACTTCTGTGCATATAGAGCTACTTATGAATTTGTATTTCAAGCTACTGGAGTCACTATGCTGTAGGCGACAAGTAGGCTTGTGCTTCTGGTTGGTGAGGTTACTGTGCTTTTGGAGCGACAGGTTGACTTGCATTAGTTGCGATGGGAGTTCCCAAGTCTCTTGTAGAGAAGTGACTTAAGCTTCTGATCCGAAGTAGACGACTACGGCATGGGAATGGAGATGGTGTGAGCATATCACCATTATGCACCTCATACGGACACAGGTAAGTAGCTGCACCTCTGAACAGAGAAGGTGTTGGCTGCGAAGGGAAGGGTATGACACCCTTGCGTATCTGAGATTGGCACAGGCAGGTGGCTGTACCTCTGGCTTCTGAAATAAAAGAAGGGGAGGGGGCCTACCACCATCTTATTTCTAAGGTTGGCGCAGGAAGGTGGCTGTGCCTCTGGCTTGAAGGCTTCTGACTTATTTAAAGTGTTGGATTACTGATATGCTTCTGAGAGGCTGCACCCACAAGAATATCAGAACATGCTTCGGTGGAGGTCAATCCTCCAGCGTGTGTACCAAGAAGAAGGAAGGCTGCGCTTCGATGAAGACTGCATCCCTTGCAGATCCCTCTAGGCTTCTGTTGAATATGTACTAGATCCTTTGTAGAAGAAGAGAATTCGTTGCTTATGTATAGTCCTGATGTGTTTGTAATAGACTTTGGTAGACATGACAATGAAGGGACTTCTCTTCATATCTTCTGTTTTGTCTTTTTAGTACTGAGCCTGAGTCTTTTGCATCTTCTGCGCTTTGGCGAAGGGATGTCTTCAGCTGAGATTTTTTATGCTTCTACACGAGTTTAGTTAGAGTTCGGTCAAAATATTTGAATTTTTTGACAGTTGACATTTTCTAATTTAGGTCAACGGAGTTCGGTCCGAGTTCGGCCCGAGTTCGGTTGGTCTATTTTAGTATGGTCCAAGAGTTTGTGTGGTCTATTTTTGGTTTAGCTTGGATAGGTTTCAGGCTATTTTTTAGTGGACTTGAGTATGCCAGTGCGACTCGATGTACATAAGTCCTAGACTCAAATAAAATAAAAATTACATTGAATATAACTAGCAATCGTCATAGTATTGTTGAGTCTTATGTATGACTAGTTGTATCATATTGCGACATATCGAAACATGGTTTTGTTAACTAGAAAATCAGGCTGACTGAGACCGAATGGGCCAACAATCTCTCCTATTTTTATAATTGATAAACTATGAATGATACAGCAAGTCTTGGATGTGCATAGCTCCCCCCGTAACTTGTGGAACGATTTGATACAATAATGTCAAGTGTCTTTATCATGTCTCATGTTTTCATCATATCATGCCTCTCCCTCGTTGTCATTTGATCGAAATGACGTGAACCTCCAAAATTGGCAAATATTATGTTTAACAAGGAAACAAAAGAGTGAAACAACATAAATATAATAAAAACTAGCAATTTATGTCAAATGTTGACGACATTACATTTATTGAATTCAAATAAACTGTTTCAAACCAAAAAGCAAACAATGAGTCTAAAATAAAGTGATATGAACTAAGAACATCATAGTAGAGCAATCTAAACTAGAGCTTTAAGCTTCAAAATCTATTGTAACATCATAGTGGTCATCTCCATAATTATTGGGTTAAACTGTTCGATTTGGGTCAAAGAAGGTGTCTCCTGGATCTAAGTATCGGTGCACATAAGCATGGTCTATGCGATAACATGGACGGTTGGGATATTCGAGTGTCAAAAATGGTTCAGCTGGGTGCTGGGATAGTGTATACTGGACATCCATCATAGTGTTTCCATGCACCTGAGTCTGAAGTGTCTAGCGGTGTTCAAAAGCACGATAGTGATAGTCTTCCTTCGTGAAGCGATCACATAACAAACTAGGATGGATTCTAGCGTAGCATGCGGCTCAGTAGCAATAGGAAGGAACCAGTTGGATGTGTGTTGGAGTTTGTCATGCCCCAGAACCAGAATACTAGAGAGCAGGGGACAGACACAGCCAGCTACGTACATTGAAGTGCTACCCACCTCGCAATACGGTCATGGCTGTCTAGATGCATGAGGGTTTAACTACAAGCCAGCAGTCTCTTATGGTCAACAACAAGCCTAGGGTCTCAATCTCAAGTAAGCAAATAAATGTTACAAGATATTAGATCATCAGACATACAAAGTAAGGCGTCCCAAACATTACATATTCAGATGATCATGAACCTAGTCATACAAAATACGAAGACTAACAAGAGTTAAAGTCATACATGATCAACCCTAGGATTTGTCAATCATGTTACAGCCCTTAGGCAGACAGAATATAAGTTTCAATACGAGCTAACACTTGCTCGGTGGCTAAATGCCTCAAAAGAATAATTTTACAATAGAGTGGGAGAGCAAAATAAGTAACCCACTCATTGCCAGGGTTGCGTCTAGTGTTCATCATCTGGCTGGAAGGCAGGTAGATCCTCGGGTGCTACTCCAAAATCTGGCCATACAAAATCAGCTGGGTCAGACCCCAGAAAGAGCAAGTGCCACAAGGGAGGCTTCACTTAGGAACTAAAACCATCTTAATAAACAGAAGATATAAATACTGAACATGATTAAGTAATAAGAAGACAGGGTTAGAATAAAATAAGAGCTTGCATTATGAAAACAAGAGGCCGAATATAATTTCCATGTTAACCACGAGGCAAGCATTCAGGCACGGCCAATCAAGTCTTACGGCTTGCTATCATTAGCTAAATAGGGTTATCACAGGCCTAGTTACTAACAAGATACATTTGAGATATTCCCATGTCACAAGCCCTGCAGCTATCTAGGTTATCCAGGCGAGGTTGCTTACAGTTATCAAGATTACAGGAGTTGCATAAGTTACAAGATGACTTGGTGTACCTTAGTACATTTGTGTTCAAGAAGTGCCCCACATGACAGTGGGCTGGAAATGTGCCCTACTCGTCGGCAGGCTACAAGTCCACTCAGGTGTGGCCGGGATAACGGGATCACCTGTAATAGGGAAAATCTCTCTATATAAACTACTTGATCAATCTAGTCATTAACCTAGTCAGATTCATTATGAATTCTTGACCGTGGTAACCAAGAATCCAGGTCCTAGACATGATGGAAGACGAGACAGGTAGTTGTACAGACACAATCAAGAGAATCAACCACGGTGTCAAGATAAGAGTTACTTAGCAAGTCAGGTTAGCCGTCGCAACAGCCTTTCAAGATTATCATGTCATGTCAGGTTACTTGTTACTTGTCAAGATTACTTGTCAGAAGTATGCCTCGACGGGCCACTATCAAGATTATACATGTTATGTCAAGTTGCTTATCATGTCTAGAGTGCTTGTCAAGAGTGCGCCCTGACGGGCCACTATCAAGATTATCAAGGAGGATTCATGTTAACATGTCATGCTCATGCTATAAGTACTTGTCATATCAAGAATTGCTGGTCAAGAGTGCGCCACGACGGGCCACCAAAAGAGTTATCATGCCGTGTTCATGTTAAGTTCAGTTCATAGCCAAGAATTATCATGTTCAAGTCCAAGTCAAAGCTCAAGTGCAAGTCAAGTTCGTGTTATAGCCAAGTCAGGTCATGCTCAGGTCGGGTCAAAACTCAGGGCACAGGTATATAACAAAACATGTAGACAACTACAAGAACAAGAAAGGTACAGGGGTAGGCGCATCACTATAGGCGCCTAACGATGGATGGGCGCATAGGCAAGCATGGGCGCCAGGGCATGAATGGACACCAGGATCAGGACGACGCATAGTCGAGGTTGGCGTATGGCCAGAGAGGCGCTGGACCATCATGGGCGCATAGCCAGATATAGGCGCATGGCCAAAGAGGCGTATAGCCAGATATAGGCACATGGCCAGATATAAGCGTATGGCCAAAGAGGCGCATGGCCTGATATAGGCGCATGGCCGGATTTAAGCGCACGGCCAAAGAGGCGCATGGCCAGATATAGGCACATGGCTAAAGAGGTGCATGGCCAGATATAGGCGCATCATAATGGGAGACTCACGATGCGTCTTCAGTACATGCGCGTATGGAACCTACGCGCATTACACGCTCGAAGTCGAAAGATGCGTTGCCGGGACTTCACGGCACATGGCCTCTCGGCGCATGGCCCCCCGGGCGCATGGAGGTTTCGGCGCATAGGGTTCGCCATCCCCAAGCAGCAAGTTCAGCCATAGAAGTTCCAAAAACTTGCCATGACCATAACTTCCTCAAAATAAGTCCAAATTGAGACTTCCAAGGGGCTAAACTGCATAGAACGAGATTTTCTACAGCCTGGGATGACTGGTTTTAGGAAATACCAAGCTTTACTAGATCAAAACCAAGAAAAACAAGAAAAGATCAAAACTTATATATACAAAAATCCATCCATCAAAACCAAAAATGAAGTTCTAAAGAGGCTCAGAATCAAGTGGAGAAGAGAATAGAAAAATAAAAATAGGAGATCCATCATAAAGCAAGTTGCACTTGCCTAGGGTTTCTTGGGTGGGTGGTAGAAGTAATGGAGAAGAAGAAGAAGAAGAAGAAGAAGAAGAAGTAAATGAAGAAGAGTAATGAAGAGAGAGAGAGGATAGTTGACTTATATAGGAACCCCTCTCATCTCAAACCAAAATAAACCAAACCAAGCCAAGCCAAGCCAAGATGAACCAAAATAAACTAAGTCAAGCCAAGTCAAGTCAAGTTAAACCAAACCAAATAAACTAAGGCAAGATTAAACCATGATCAAGCTAAACAGGACAAGTCAAAATACGGGCCACCTGACAATTGTCAGAAATTCGTACACGTATACGAAAAATACGTATAACGAGAAAAGGAAGTAACAGAGTTAGAGGAAGAGTTATATGGTAAAAGATATATAGGCTCAATCTACGAACTCGATTAAGAAGTAGTGGCCCATCAAGATACTGACATGTGTCAAGAGAAATGTTAAAGAAAAATAGTTAGCAAGTACATGGCATAAAGTAATAGATGCCCTTTCTTGCGACATCGAACCATTTGAGATATGATAGTCTGTGGAAGATTGAATGGAATAAAGAAATACAAAAGATATAAAGCAGATATTTCGATGTAAGAAACTTCGTCAAGGTAAGCTTAGGTAAAAACGTTGAGAAAACTATGCGATGCATCTCAAAGAAGTGATTATTTAAATCTCTAGCATGGAATCTTCCGGATGGACAATCTGGTGCACAAAGTAAGCTTTTAAAAGTGTCGAAAGTTGCATTGTTTTCAAATTAAATGTGAGTAATGTTGACGAGGGATCCACCTTCGCCGTTGTCATATTGTAAGTTGCAATAAAACATGTGAACAACATCAAAATAAACACGATCACGTGTTGCAACAAGTTCTTCAAGTTGAAAGTTTTAAAAAATAGAGAGGAAGTCATTGTAATGATGAAAATCAATAGGTTTGACAGAACAAATACCTCTTTGTGAAAAATTATTAAACCATGCATTAGAGTTTTCTAGGTTTTTAAGAGAAAACCATCAAATTCTCCAATATTTGGAATAAGAGGACAATAGAAAGGATCAAGAGAGATTTCATCAAACTTCTATTTAGGAGCCATGGAAGAGATTGTACCTTAGAAAAGAGTGGAAAGGTAGAAGAATTTGAAGAGTAGTTTTTTTTTCACTAGGTTTTGGAGGAAAAAAATTTAGGGTTTCTAAGGTGAGGAAGTAAATATTTGTGGGTCTGTAGAGAAAAGCAATGAATATATAGTAACAAAAAAACCTCAATATTGACTGGGGCCAACCAGATTACAATATTCTGTAAATTAAAGGGACTGAGTTCGGTCTGAATTCGATTCTTATATGAACCAGAGTTCCAGTGTCAAATTTAATCGATGGTAAGATATATTGACTTGACATAATATATGAAATATAAGTGCCAAATAGGATTTACCAGATCATATATTCTCCTAAATTTGGAAGTATCTCAGAGTAGTTGTAGGGGCCGGATCCCAACGGGCGATAGTCCGAAGATACTATGTTGTTTAAGTTATTTACAGTTTGTTAACATAAGGGCCCTTTCAGCTTGTATCCAAATCCTCAGAACTTTGAAGAACTTAGATTGAATAAGAATTTAAAGCAACTTATATTCTTATATTTGATCAGAATCTAAAATTCCTAATTCTCGACGGATAAAGTTGAATCGATCTTCAGTTAAAGGTTTCGTAAAGTGTAAGCCCTCTGAGTTTTCTTGGGTTATTTTAAGTTTGATATAATATATTTATTAATAGATATTCTCTACTATTTTTTTATTAATAAATATTCTTTTTCGTAGCTTTGATTTTAGGGGCACAATGAATGCAAATTTCTTGAAACAATCTTCATATGATTTGACCTAGACAAGTCCATCTTCATTTTTATATACATGTCCCACTAAAACTCATTTTCTTGTGCTCCATTTCTTTTCCACAACCTCCGGATCAATTAGGCCATTTTTATAATCTACTATAATCTCTTAGTATTAGACTCAAACACGATCCAAACCATTTGACACAAAATATAAATTTGACCTATTTTGAGCCTACTACACACATGACAAAGGCGTCCAACTCAATCGAGTTCAAATGTGCTATTTATTTTCAAATGGCACACAAGACCCAGTTAGTAGACTTTCGGAGTATATTTTGACCCGAAAATTGTTTCTACCCAAACCTAGTCCAACTAGCTTAGTCGAGCTATCTAGATTGCCATAACCAAACGAACCCATATTTTATTAATTTTTATCAATTAAATGGATGCCGTTTGGATTCACTAATTATTCTCTCAATCTCTATATTTTCAAAATAGGAAACTTATAGATACACATAACCATATATCTTGAATTGAGTACCAAAACTCAACCAAATCACCCCCAAACCAAGTCCGATAAAACCCTAGCATATAAAACCCCAAACCCTTATATTTTAAGCCCCCATATTAGACCACCCCTTTTTCCTTCTCTCCCAAAACTCGACGGTAGCCCCTGGTCGAACCCTCGTACAGCACCCCAGATCGACCATCTCCAAACTCCCTTCATGCGACTTTCCACCTCCTTCACCA
>JANAVB010030360.1:12500-67500 GCA_029216955.1 Iris pallida | reverse complement strand
GTGGATGTTGTATTTAGATATATTACAACGTACTACGGCTGGAGTAAGTCCATTAAATTTGGATACTTATTCTAGTTCGTACCGTTGGCATGCTCATGACTTGGGTTCTTATGTATTACAGAAGTGAGGTATGACATAAAGATGTCTGCTAACTGATGTTCTCTATCAACAAACTCTAAGCATATATTCATGTGTTATTGATGATCTCTTAGAAAGTGATGTTTGATTTTTATGTGTTTGGTGCGTGAATGGCATATAGGATTTTTAGTGAGTTTAATGGTACTAGTGTTGTCACAGTAAATAGGAATGTTCTTACAGTACAGATCAAAGTCTTCTAGGATTTGCTTCATCCATAGAATTTGTGCACAACAATGTCCTGCGGTAATATACTCAGCCTCAGTTATTGATAATGCGACTGATTGATGCTTCTTACTAAACCATGAGACTAGAGACTTTCCCAGGAAATGACAAGTGTCGCTGGTACTTTTTCGATCGAGTTTGCATCCGATAAAATCAGCATCCGAATAACCAATAAGGTCAAAAGAAGTGATTTTGGGATACCATAAACCTATCATTAAAGTTTCTTTAGGGTATTGAAGGATATGTTTAATAGCGTATATATGTGATTCCTTAGAATTAGTCGGATATCTAGCACAAAGACATAGAGAAAACATAATATCTAGGTGACTAGCAGTTAGGTATAATAAACTATCAATCATACCTTGATACTTACATACACTTGTAGGTTTACCATTTTCATCAAGATCAAGCTTTATTGATGTTTCTATTGGAGTTCCAATAGGTTTTGCGTTAGCTATGTCAAACTCTTTAAGCAAATCTTTTGTGTACTTAGCTTGATTAATGAACGTTCCTTGTAAATTTTGCTTGATTTTAATCCTAGAAAGAATATGAGTTCCTCCATCATGCTCATCTGAATTTTACTCTGTATATACTTAGCAAACTCGTTATATTGCATCTCATTAGTAGATCCAAATATGAAATCATCTGTATAAATATGCACTAATAGCATTGAATCATCATAAGATTTATAAAAACATGGTTGTATCAACTTTTCCTTCTGAAAAACTATTTTCAAGTAGAAAGGAGCAAAGAAGCTTGTACCAAGCTTATGGGGCTTGTTTGAGTCCGTATAGAGCCTTTCGTAACTTGAATATGTGGTACAAAGTTTTGAAATCTTCAAAGCCAGGGGATTGCTTGACAAAAACTTCTTCTTTTATAAAACTATTTAAGAAGCGATTTTGACATCCATTTGGAAAAAAAATGAAATTATGAAAACTTGCAAAGGCATAAAGCATACAAATTGCTTCTAGTCTCGCAAACTGAGTATATATCTCATCCTAGTCAATACCTTCCTCTTGGTTATAACCTTGAGCTATAAGACATGCTTTGTTGCGTGTAACTGAACCATTCTCATTAATTTAATTTTTGAAAACCCATTTAGTACCAATGATCGGATAATCATTAGCTCTGGGAACGAATTCCAAACGTGATTATGATCAAATTGGTTGACCTCCGCTGGCATAGCTAAAATTCAAAATTCATCAGAAAAACTTCTACTATGTTTTTAGGTTTTATTTTAGAAATAAAAGCGACATTTGCAATGATATCTCTATTTGAAGAATGTGTACTCACACCTTTTGATACATCACCTTACCAAGTCCTCTGGATGATCTTTAGAGAATCTCAATCGCTTGGGTAGACTTTCCAGATAACTTGTTCCGGTTATATCTTCAAGAGCCTTATTGGTTGTGGTCTTACATCTTCGTCACCACTATCATTTGGTTTCTGATTATTGAGTTCATCAAATGTGACATTGAATGACTCTTCAACTGTCAGTGATTCCTTGTTGAAAACTCGACATCCTTTACTTTTGGTGGCATAACCTGGAAAGATACCTTCATCGATCCTAGAGTCAAACTTTCCTAGGTTATCTTTAGTATTAAGAATAAGACAGTTGCAACAAAAAACCTTAAAATAACTGATTATGGGAATTCTATCAAACCAAAGTTCATAGGGAGTCTTCTTCGATATAGGTCAAATAAGAACCCTATTCAAAACATGGCATGTTGTATTTATAACTTCAGCCCAAAAGTATATCAGAAGATTGTACTGATTTAGCATGCTCTAGCCATATCGCTAAGAGTTCTATTCTTTCACTCCACAACACCATTTTAATGAGGAGTTCTAGGACAAAAAATTCATGAGAAAAACTATTTGCATTACAAAAACTTTTAAAATTACCATTTTCGAATTCGCCTCCATGACACTTCGGATATGAGTAATCATGAAATCTTTTTTTTTGGACCTTTTTGCAAAAAGTAATAAATTCAAAAAATGTCTCATTTTTGTTTGCAAGAAAGTAAACCCAAGTATATCTAGAAAAATTATCAACAATTACATATACATAAAGTTTACCGCCAAGACTGGCAACTCTGCTAGGTCTAAATAAATATATATGCAAAAGTTCTAGTGGTTTGGAGGTACTTACAGCGTTTATTGACTTAAAAGAGGTTAGTAGCTTTATTCTTTTCACAATCAGTACATACCATATTCTTCTTAAAAGTAATATCTGACAAGCCTCTTACCAGCTTCTTTATGGATAATCTTGAAATAGTATCCATATTTGTATGTCCTAGACTCATATGCCATAACCAGCTTTCATCTTTATTGGCGTATAGACATCTGCCTACATTGTTAGTGTCCTTTAAAAGGTAGAAAAAATATTGTCATCCCAAATAACTTCAAAAAGGTATTACTTGTATATCTTTCACTGATAGAGCATTTGTTTTTTTACGAAGTTAATACAATAACTATG
Source organism: Iris pallida (assembly GCA_029216955.1). Taxonomy (NCBI): domain Eukaryota; kingdom Viridiplantae; phylum Streptophyta; class Magnoliopsida; order Asparagales; family Iridaceae; genus Iris; species Iris pallida. Next base: position 64,664 of record JANAVB010030360.1, on the reverse strand, counting down.
GTCAGCTAGATGATTGATGCTGAGTAGGTTATGTTTTAATTTCGTTACTAGACAAATATCTTGAGTAACAAGATAGGGTATAATACCTACATTAATAGTACCAATGATATATCCTTTAAGGTTGTTACCGAAAGAGCTGTATCCTTCTTTCTTCATCAGTAGCATTGCAAATAGGTTGGCATCACTAGTTATATGTCATGAGCAACCACTATCAAAAATCCACTTTCTTCTAGCATGAGAAGGTGGGTCCACCTACAAAACGAGTTGTAGATGTAACCTTTGGTACACATTTCTTTGAGGGTCCAGCTGTTTTAGTATTTGGTACCCATGCATATACATTCATATCTATTAATTTTTTAGTTCTATAAAATCTAGAAATATGTACTTTTTTACCACAATAGTGATATATAACATTATTATTTATGCTTGGTGCAATATGATAGATATGAGTGTGCGAAGCAATACTTCGTGTTTTACATGGATATTTATAGTAGAATGGATGATTGTGTGACGTGGTGCGTTGTGTTCTGCATGCATGTTTATGTGAAGTATAATGTTTTCTTATGGACATCTTGTTATGTATCCTCACATTTTTAGCTACATGTCTCATATTAGGTTGGATAGTGGGTTGTTCAACTTGTTTACACAATCTAATCTATATTCGTTTAGAGTAGCATAAACTTTATTATATTTTGTAGTTAAAGCATCTATTCTAAGAGCAATAATAAAATATTTCTTCTTTTCTGATTCAAGTTCCTCCTTAAGTTTAGTATCTCTTGATTGCTCTTGTCAATGCAGTCAAGGGCCTCACTAAGACTAAGCTTCAGTTTGGACATTTCAACTGAATCATCACAAGTAGAGTTATCATTTACTTCACTTAATAAAGAAGTAATTCTTTTAATAATGGTCTGATAAGATAGAGTGTCTTTCCTAGCATGTTTATACTTATCTCCAAGATTTCTATAACCTTCAAGTAAGTCTCTGAAGGCATCAGATAATTCATCAAATGTAAAGTGGTCATAGTGAGAGTTATCTGTTACCTTATCAGCTAATGCCATAAAGCATAGGTTTTTTATGTCTTGAGGTTTTTCTTCCTCTTTATATTCACTTGCTTCGCTCTCATGCCAGATACTGGTATTTGCATACTTCTTTGATGATGTCCTTCTGGATGAGCGATCATGACAATTATTTTTCTTTATTGTTGGAAAGTCCTTCTTTATGTGACCTATCTACTTGCAGTTGTAACACACGGGTTCTTTATCATTGTTGTCATTGTACTCTTTCTTCTTTGATTTCTCAAACTTCAGAAATTTTTGAAGTTACTGGTGATAAAGGCAACTTCTTCATCTTGAGATTCATCGTCGTCGGAGTCACAATTGAAGACCTTCTTGTGATGTGCTTTGAATGCAATCGGTCTTTTCCTTTGGTGCAGTATCTTCAAATTTTTTGAGATCTAGCTCGTGAGTCATTAGCTTTCCCATAAGCGTCTCGAAGGTCATTGTGGTGAGATCATTCCCTTCAATGATTGCAGTAGCCTTGGGATTCCAATTCTTGGTGAGTCCCCTGAGTACTTTGTGAATCTTCTCATGATTGATGTGCTCTTTGACAAGGGAGGATAGAGGGTTGACGATGTCGAGGAATCTTGTGAACATCTGAGTGATCGTCTCATTTTGCATTATCTTGAATGCTTTATATTCTTGTGTCAGTCAAATTATTTTTATTCCTTTACTTGTGAGGTTCCTTCATGAGTGACCTCAAGGAGTTTCCAAACTTCATGTGATGTGCCATAAGTGGAGACTGTTAAATTCAGTCCTATCTACAACATAAACTTGAGCATTAGTAGCTATAGCATCAAGACTAGCTTGTTTCTTTTTTGTCTCTGTGTACTTATCATGGTGCTTTTCCACAAGGTTGTCATAGGTGGCTTCTTGTATCCATCTACTACAAGAGACCATAGATCAAAATCAAGGGACTTTAGATAAAAACTCATACGTGTTTTCTAGTACGTATAGTTGGTATCGTCAAGGGGTGGCCTATTTGTCGATTGGCCTTCACCATTTTTGGTGTGGATAGATCTAGCAGTTGCCATAATTCTCTAGGAAGATTAATCTGGTAGCGAGAGAACAAGATCTGATACCAATTGTATGACTGTAAGGCAACTCTAGAGGGGGGTGAATAGAGTATCATAGAATAATCTACCTAATTAAAAGTTTGTGCAATGTGAAGGTAGTTAATTAATGATGGTAATAGTGTGTATAAGTAAGACAGATATGTAAAGCAGTAAAAGAAATCAAACGTAAATATTGCAATTTATCCTGGTTTTTCTTTGAGAGGACTAGTCCAGGCCGAGAACTCTTGTTCGGAGTTAATCCACTATTGAATAGCAGTTTACAATACGTGTTTTGATCCGAAGGACATCGACTTCTTACCACTCGTGCTTTGATCTGAAGGGCATGATGATGTCTCAAAAATTGCTAAGTCAAGCTCTTACAAATCTGATAGACTTCTAAACCGAGATCGTATTTAGCACTAGAAGGCTGTAGAGTTGATCATGGAGATGAGAAGGTTTAGGCTCTGAAGATTTACTCACTGAAGGATAGAAAGATTGAGAAGAGATGAGTGAGTAGGAATAGGAAAATCTATGTCTATTTATAGGAATTTTGTAGACATAGTTCGGCCAAAATATTTAAATTTTCTGACCGTTGGAACCACAAAAAATTAGGGATTTCACAACTAGACATTTTTTTAGTTTGGTCAACTGAGTTCGGTCCAAGCTTGGCCGGAGCTTAGCCCGAGATCAGTTGGTCTATTTTAGTATGGTCCAAGAGTTTGTGTGGTCTAGTTTTGGCTTGGTTTTGGGTTTGTATATGTGGATAGGTGTTACGACCCGCACCAGCCTTTTTTGGATATGAGACGTGTCTAAGCCAGCCTACGCCGCAGAGTCGGCGGTATAATGCTGTCACGGCCAAGATGCTCAAAATCACAAAATATAACATTTACTGCTCATTCATATTTCTAAATTTATTACAACATTTACAACTTTTATATTTAAAGAAAATACAAGGTTCTTACACATATTTGAAATTGATATCACTTATATCTAATTTCTAGGTTTCTGTCTGCAAGTACACTCGTATCTCCCAATGCTAAGAGAAGCCACAACTAACCTAAAAAATGTTGGTTTCCAGTCAAGAATGGAACAAGCACACAAACCGACGACAATGTGAAAATACAATAGAATTCACAAGACATGAAAATAACATATGTGAGATGAAAACTAGAAAGTAACTGATGACATGGCAAGCGGTGATGAAAACCAGGAAACAAATAAAAGACAATTATCTATGTGTTTTAAAATATCTTGTTCGACATATGAACGGCTAAGAGATAAATAGGGCACCCTGCACGTGTCGTGTGTAGCTGCTATCAGTGAAGATCAGACATTTTGGGATATTTCTGGGTAGTTCACACGTCTACCAGGATATTTTTCCGCCCAGCTAGTACTCATGGGATCAAGTCGCGAGCATGGTAATCATGTAATGACAGTCAAGAAGTATAATAAATTCATGATACTAATATTCGTTTGACGAGCGTGTCAACAAGCAGTAAGCCATATGTATAACCATGAAATGAAAAGACTACTATGAATCGAAAGCAATCAGAAAGTGTACTTGCCTGAGGTCCTTTGCTGGTGAAACCGATAATACTATACTACTCAGTGAGCCACAACAGTCAAACTCGTACAATAGTCTCCAGATATTGAAATAGACATTACCAACATTTTTAAAATAGTCAAATTAGCTAGGATTGCCTGTCCTTAAGTCCACTTCTGGACACAGCGGCAAAACAGTAATTTCGTGTCAAAACGGTGTCCGCCATTGGAACCGCTTTGCACCGAAAAGTGTGCCAGAGTCAATGGTCTCTAAAGTTGTCAAACTATATTTCTACGGATTCTTTTTGATGATACGAACCCAACCGTATGTCCAAAGTTGGATTCCGACAGGCCGTACACAAAATCGACCGTCGAATCGGATCGTAGGGCCCACAAAACGACGATTCGATCAATTGTCTCAGAATCTGACCAAACTTGGCATACAAGACCAGAAAAATGATACGGTCCTGTTGGCACAAGTTTCGTCTCGATTTGACGAACGTGCACAAAGTTATTAGAAAATTTACACAGAGGCCGATACGGTAAATTTTGACGGATACTCATCAAATTCGTCGCGCACACGCAACCAATTTGAATTTCGTCAAAGCCCACACGTCCACGAAGCCGATACATACCTTTCGATGCTTTCGGTTCGCGACCACGACGTTCAGATTGGCAGGACGCACGTCGTACCGAGGGGCTTTTCTAGTTTTCGAAACCAGTTTTCCTAATTTTTCCTGATTTTCTATCTGAATAATCTCATTGTATATTCTTCTAGAATTAAAAGTAACAACAGGGTTTTAATCTTGTTTATATATTCTATAATCTCCTTTAAATAGATTTCTAAATATCGCTATGGTTTGGCAGAAATCTGCCTTCTAATATGAGTGCTACACCGGTTATATACTCTGTTTATAAACAGATTTTTCGTCGACTTTGAGTCGAATGCTCGGACAACTCAGGCCATCTACATATAAAGTAATTGGAGTAATCTAAAGTTGTATATATAGGCTACATACCAGAGAAGAAAGATCGAAAAATGATCGAGTGTGTGCGAAAAGAACCCGCGACGAAGTCGCTCTCACAGCCTGTAATTGCTGTTGTCGCTGGTGCGCCCGAGTGCGCCTGCTATGCATTCTGGCACTGCCGTGGCCGGCCTATGGCCACGCACGGTGGCACCCAGGGCTGGGAACGGTAGCCCATGGTGGCTGGGGTCGGTGGCGCGGCTAGGGTTTAGAATTTATATGAGAACCTCACTCTCTCGATACTTATACTAAAGGGGTCGGGATACTGTCGCGGGTTGGGGTTTTCTTTTTTTTCTTTTCTTTTTCTTTATATATATATATATATATATATATATATATATATATATATATATATATATATATATATAGTAACCTCCATAAGAATCTAAATAAAACATCAACATTATCTATTTCTAGTGTTGGACCTATTTATATAAATATGAATATATATATATATATATATATATATATATATATATATATATATATATATATATATATATATATATATATATATATTATAACATTTATTTGACAAAATAATATAACCAATAATAATATTATTATTCTATAATAATCACCTCAATAACATTGATAATAAAAAAAAAATAACAAAATTCAATAAACCAATAATGGTGTATATACCATTATGAACAGTCTAATAATCCCAAAAATGTACAAGGACCTATTTAATACAAATATCATTGAATATCAACTAATAATGATATTTATAACATTTAATTAAGAATACTTAGAAAATATTAATTAGATCATTAAAATGGAATACAACACCATCATACCAAAATACATCAACACGAATGTCATTGGACGTCCCGCATGACTACATGGGCTTGGGCTTGTTTTGGGTCCTATGTGGACTAGTTCGGTACAACTGGGTTCCCTAAAACTCAATAATATAATTAATAAATAAATAAATCTTTGGTAAAGGTTAAGTCGTAACTTGGCCTGGTTTTCCTAGTTATGACACACTTATGGCTGGGTCTTCCTTGGTATGGCTAATACACAAGTCAAGGCACACGACCATGCTATCCGTGCCATGATTTTTAGTCGTCTTGTACTTCAAACCTCAACCATGTCTAAATTCATCTACCGTAGTAATTAACTAAATAATTATTTATAAAATTCTAAAAATCACCATTTAAATCAAATAAAAATATTTCAAAAATTTCCGGGAAGAGGAGTTACAATAGGTTTCAGGTATTTGTTAGTACACTTGAGTATGCTAGTGCGACTCCAAGTACATAAGTCCTAAACTCAAATAAAATAAAAATTACATTGAATACAACCAGCAATCATCACAATATTATTGAGTTTTCAGTAGGATTAGTTGTATCATTTTGCGGCATATCGAAATATGGCTTCGTTAACTATCAAAATCAAGTTGATTGAGACTGAATGGGTCAACACTTTCTAGTCAACCATCAGATATAGTGGTATATCGTCCACATATGTGGAGTGCAGTATCTAACATTTATAATGTTACTAACCTAGTGTCTACCCTATAGGAGTGTTGGGACTACTACTAAAATTATTGTAGACCCCGGTAACTGCCTAAGAGGGGCACTGTGGACTGTTACTTATTATGTACATATTTATATATGGTCTGGCAAGTTCTGTTTCGATACCATACGATTGATGAATCCTTATTCGCATTGTGATTTGGAAAACACAGATATAACATAGCAAGCTATAGAAAGATTGGCTGTTATATTAAACCATTGATTATATAGAATTCTATCTACCAATAGTCTTAGGGACGTACGCTATCTCGGAGTAGTAATTCACCTATTATCTTTATTTGGTATAGGGGTGGGCTATTGCCTCGATGATAGATTAATAATCTTAGACAATGGCTCATGTATGTATGTATGTGTGTGTGTGTATATATATATATATATATATATATATATATATATATATATATATATATATATATATATATATATATATATATATATATATATTTTATATATATATATATATATATATATATATTATATATATATATATATATATATATATATATATATATATATCCCTAAGGCACTAGCCTAGCGGTAGTGTGGGGGGCCACTCGAGCATAGGTCTCGGGTTCGAATCCCCCCTTGGGCAGCTGGGTGGCTTTGAGCCACGGCCCAACTTGGAGAAAGGATACCTAAATATATATATATATATATATATATATATATATATATATATATATATATGTGTGTGTGTGTGTGTGTGTGTGTGTGTGTGTGTGTGTGTGTGTGTGTGTGTGTGTCCAAGCCACTTAGCTCATATGGTTATGAGAGGGGGCTCACTTGGAGGAGGTCCCAAGTTCGAGCCCCCTCTCGGGCACGGACGGCTGGGTGGTCGCAGGGCGGCCACAGTCCGGGGCTGCGAGCCCAAAGAAATGGACATAAAAAATAAATAATATATATAATATTTTATTAATAGGGATTTCACGCTATCCTTTTATTATTTCTATTAGTTTTTTGTGTCCCTCTTCAATCCTTCCTTGTGGTGCTTGCTATTAGGTTTGACCCCACTAGTTTTTCATGGCCAGATCTATTAACAGCGTTAGAGGATCTACTGGTTCTTCTATGGATGTTCGTACTCGGAGGACTGCAGCACCGGACCACGAGTGAATTATTTTCTTATTTATTATTTGCATATTTTGTATCAGTTGTGGCATTTAGCCTACTACAAGTGTTTAGCCCTTGTATTTGGGATCCTGTTTTCACCTTCGTTTGATGACATGATTGTATATTTTAGACGGTTGCTAGTTATATGGTCATGTACTGTATTTGACATTTTGTTAGTACTATATTTCTTTATACTAGCTTCATGATCATATTTGTCTCAACCTTTGGGACGTCTTACAGCTTTTCATGTGTGATTAATATTGTTATTATTTGCTTGTATGGATTGAAATATAGGATTTGTTATACCATAAAATGACGGTAACGGTTTGATAGACTATTCTCCCACTTGTCTCTAGACACAATTTTGAACCCGGGACATCAGATTCTAAATCGATACCACCATTGGACTCATGGCGTCATTCTGGCTAAAATTAATATATAATTTGTCGAATTTGGACAACCTTTATCCTGACACGTTTCTTTAGTGCAAAGTAGGTCCAACGCCGGACACCATTTTGACCCAAAATTATCGTTTTGCTCCTGTGTCCGGAATTGGATTTATGTGATGGACCCTTAGGCAACTCTAGACGGGGTGAATAGAGTGCAGCAAAAATATATATCCAATAAAAATTATTCTAAGTGAAGGCCAAATTCGGGTGCAGCAAAAATATATATCCAATAAGAATGTGGAAATCTATGCCTATATATATGATTTTTGTGGGCAAAGTTCGGCCAAATTCGGGTGTATATTTAAAAAAATTGAATGTTAGGAACCACAATATCAGGGATTGCATAGCTGTTAGGGGTATCCAAATATGCTAAGACCCGAGTTCGGCCAGAGCTCGGTCTGAGTTCGGTTGCCAGAATAGGTATGAACTTTTGCTTGTTTTGGAATGATTTTGGTTTGAATGGGTTGGGATTTTTGTAGATGGGTTTGGTGGCTGTTTGAGTGGACTTATTGGATTTATATGAATAGACTTCTAGTATCAAGTGCAACTAGATGTACATAGGTCATAAACTCAATAAAATAGAAAATTACATAATTGACCACAAGGACAACCTTCAAGCATCATAGCATTGTTGAATCTTCATGTGAGTCATATTGCCTCATATCGAGACATGGCTTAGTTAACTATCAAAATCAATTTGACTGAGATCAAATGGGCCAACATTTTGGGTATCTTATCTTAGTTATTTCTTATATTTTGAGACTGATGGTGATGTCCATTTCAGCATTCGGAGATGTTTGCGGAAGTCTGACCTTTGCTATTTTCGTTGGTTTGATGAGTTCGTCTGCGAAACATCGTCTAATCATTGCATAACCTCCAAGCAAGTGTACCTTGCCAAAGTTTTAGTACTTATATACTTTCTTTTGTTATTTTTTTATTTTCTTTCTTTTGTTATTTTGTTATTTTCTTGTTTTAGATATTGTGGATGTAGGATTAGTTGATACTTAGCGTCCGACTAGTATTCGGGTGTTGATGTCAGCATATAGATATCCGATAACACTAGGCATGGCAATGTATTTCTTTCGTGTTTCATTGACACGATAGTCCGTAGGACACTAACATGATTATGATACAAAGTCTACATGAGATATTCGTGGCTACTACTTTGTGATAGGTTGCCAGATTTATTTCTTGTACATGAGATCTACTTGACTTGACATGACTTGACTGGATAGATCTTGATTATGGGATAGGAAGAACACTACCATAATATCAGGACACATGTTTGACCTCGTCTCTATAGTCGGGACTTGTTTTCATACTCGTTTGCCACTCTCTGCAGGAGGGCTTTAGTGTTATCTTGACATATTTGTGCAAGGTACCACGATATAATGTCTTGGATGTGAGTTTGCTGAGGTGCTTGTGTGCCTCAGTAACTGAAGCATGATATCTGAACTATGTTCCCACGTGCATATCAGTTATATTGGATACATTAGATACTATAGAGCATTCATTTTCTTTTACTGTTATATTGGCATGTATATTTTGTACCTTATTACGTCCCTCTAAGGACCTAGTGATCTCTCGAGATAGTTGGTTGTGCAGAGATAGTTTGCTGATCAGGAAGGTGTTGCTATTTTTGATCCAGGTATTTATCATGATTTTATATTTTATCCATTACTTGCATTCCGCTCTTTAGCCTAGTTTTGTAGACCTATATTGTTCTTCGGATCTACTCAAACATATATTTTATTAGGCTACAGACCATAACACATATTGTTTATTGTTTATATTATATATTCTATAGATTGAGATACATGTATGTTAGTTGATTTGATAGATATATTTAGAAAACTAAGACAATTTATAGGTATTCGAGCTGGGCTGGAGTCTACTTGATACGTTGTTGGCATGTTATGAACTCCTAGTTCTATATATTTTGGGACAGGGACGTTACAGTCATCAAACAAATTTTACTGGTTGGAAGACTTATACCTCTGTATATCTTCTTACCTCCCAATACATGTTGAGATATAGGTCAGTATAGTGGAGAATGCACTAGTGAACAATATTAACCAGACTCACCTAAATTTTTAAACAATAATCATGTGAAAGCATGCAATATTATTAAGTGGTCTTTCTACTTGTTCTAGGTTCTTTTTAATAATTTATTATAAATAAAAAAATTACTTATGTAGTGATTCTTATTCACAACTAACTATCCATTCCTACAAAAAATAAGGATTAGAACAGTTTACATATATATAATTTTTTGTCCATCTCTACATTAAACTGTTTGGCTTGCAATAATATTACCAATTACATGTAACCTAACTATATATGGTCCATGGGTGACTCTCCATAATTAGAAGTTAGGACATACAATCCCATCTCTCTAACAAACACTATACCCCCTGATCGTGAGGATGTACAAGCCTCAGGATGCCCCATCTCTATTAGGTTGATACGATTTATCCAAGACCAATGCATGATATAACATTTCTATCAGATAAAAAATTACAATGAAACAAGTAAATAATAAGTAAAATTTCTTTCTTTCTTTCTTTCTTTCTTTCTTTCTTTCTTTCTTTCCCGACCATAGAAATATAGCTTCGTTCTTCCTTTCTTTCTTTCGTATCATTTACGTATAAACAATACAATATTTTCTATACAATTATCTTTCTATATCATATGATAATGAACATGCAAATTATTTCTTTCCTTAACAAGTATAGCAATAGTTTATCAATTGTATTCATAGTCTATAATTCTAACATACAATTCTTCCCTTTTAATGTATCTTCTTTTATTAAGGTATTATTAGTCATAGTGACATAATAATTAGAATAGAAAAGAGATCTTTTGTTAAAGTGCAAAGATAAAGGTTCGAAGGATCAGAGCCACTCACTGAAATAAAGAGATCCGTGAGAAAGATGAGCATTATGTAATGATTACATCTCATCTGTGCGGCCACCTAAAATTGCACCCACAATTGCTCATCATACTTCTTTCTTTTCATCATTCTTTTTTTCTCTCAAAACTTGAAAATGAATGCAAAAATCGATAAAAGCGAACAATAAATCCATTTATCAAAAATGACAATGAAAATGCATTCATCAAAACCAAGCAGCATAAACATATAACAAAACAACAATGAAAAGGATGGGAAGAAGCTTTTATATAGAGTTCAGTTGCCAAACATGATTCACTGCATTTTGGGACTCAATGCCATCAGAAGCCAATCCATGAATAAGAAATGGTTTTAGTTTACTAATCCTATTCAATTGATACCTACAAGGTTTCCCTAAGATGATTTATTTCTAACTGGCTCAATCTAGCCTCCAGTCACACAATGCACCGCCATGAGCAGAGTATTACATGCTAACATACTAAGAAAAAGTTTCATCCTTGAAACTTAAAGCATAGACTTACCAACATTGTTGATACCCTCACGCTCAATCTGAATTATATTATAAATTACTCTTCTTGGTGGCTTTTTTTGCCGATTTCCAAGCACTGGCACTTGATTCAGCCTATGCCCTACATTGTCATTATGGTTTGGTGGCATAGTCCTCTTGTTCTAACAATGCTTAACAATATGACCATGTTGACCGTAATTATAGCCTTTCCTATTTGCAGCACGGCCATCCTTTTTTTGTGACCCCCGTCACGATCCGCACCCGTGTTTCGGAAGCAAGTACGTGCGCAAGCCAGCCTACGCAGCGGTATTGGTGGTAGAACGTTGTCTAGGCCGTAATGCTCAAAATCACAATAATGCTCATAAAATAAAATTATTTTATTTGCTCATTCACACTAACTAAATAAAAATACAATATCCAAGTTTATATTTGAATACAAAGTACAATGTCCCATAAATTATAAAAGATAACTAAATAAATACTCAACTATCTAACTAGTCTCTAGGCTTCGCCTTCGCATATACCCATATCTCCCCCAAGAATCTAATGCAAAAGAGTAGTTGCGACTATCTGAAAAATATGATTTCCAGTCAGGAAGGGAACGAGTACAAATTATTGAATGCAGTTCCAAGTATATATTAACGACTTTAAGACAATGGTTAGTCATAAAAGTAAGGATATCAAGACAGAAGGAACAAGAAACATGAAGAATACCATGCAGGAAAATATATGACAGCATGTAACAGAAGAATATAACTATCTATGTGTTTTGAAGTACTCTTTCGATATGTGATCGGTCTAGGGACAGTTACACCATAAGGTCTAAGTTAATTATCAAGATCTACTTTATTTATCAAGGTCTACTGTGTAAAAAATAAAACATGGCCTAAGGTTTTATCACATATCTATTTAGTACTTCCCTGTCCTGACACAATATACGAGATAATGACATAAACTGAAAGAGACAACATGAAGTGCTACCGTGTAACGAGCGTGTCAAGAAATCAAGTATGATATATAAATGAACAGTGTAATATATGAATTAACAATATTGAAAACAAATAATAAATGTACTCGCCTGAGGTCCTTTGCTGGTAAAACCGATAGTACCATTGCATTCGGAATAGTCCAATTGGCTAGGGGTAGCACGCAAAACTAACAACGTCCAACCACTCAGTGAGCTACAAGAGTCAAACTCCCGCAATTGTCTCCGGATGCTGAAATAAATACCATGAACATTTTTAGTATAAAAGATATGTCAACAAATACCTACCCAAAAGTCCAATTCTGGACATAGGAGCAAAATCGTAATTTTGGATCAAAACGATGTCCATCGTTGGACCCGCTTTGTACCGAAAAGCGTGCCAGTACCTACGGTCCTTAAAGTTATCAAACTATATGTCTATGGGTCAGGTTTGATGATTTGAACCTAAATGTATGTCCAAAGTTGGATTCCGGTGGACTGTGCATAAATTCGTCTGTTGGATCGGGTTACGAGCCCGCCAAAACAGCGTTCCGGTCGACCTTCTCAGAATCGGACCAAACATGACACACAGGACCAAGAAAATGACACGGTCCTGATGGTGTAAATTTCATCTCGAGATGACAAAAGTGCATGAAGTTATGGACTAGTTTGTAAAGCGGCCAATACGGGGTATCTCGATTGATATGCCTCGATTTCGTCGTGCACGTACGATAAAATCGGGTTCCACCGAATCCCACACGTCGACAACATCCATACGTGTCTTTCGATGCTCATGTGTTGCGACGATGTTTCCCAGTTTGTCGGAGCGCACGCCGTATCGGAAATTTTTTCTAAATTTCTAGTTTATGAAAACAGGTTTTTCTTGAATTTTAAAACTATTTTACAATGATTTAGTAAACGTAAACTAAAACCAAAAGAGGGGTTTCAATCACCTATAGGTTGTCTATAAATCCCTTCAATTAGATTTTTGAATCTGTCGATGGATAGGCTATAATTTGCCTTCCAAAACAGTGTACTAGGCAGTTTTTTTGTTGTCATGTTTTTCAAAGAAATCAGGTTTTGTCCTAATTTTGTTTCGATCTCTCATCGAATAAGAATCGTTTCGATCTGTAATATTTGGTGGGGTTCCTAGATGGTTTAATGGGCTGTCTATAGGATTTAACGGAATTAAAATTCGTTGAATATATGCGAAGAAACAAGGCAAAAATGATGGGTACCTCACGCCTATGTTGTTGTTGTTGTGCCTGTGGCTATTGTTGTTCGTGTTGATTGCCACGTGCGGTTCTGCTACGGCAGACATGACGGTGGTCGACCGACGCACGTACGGTGCGGTCGAGGTGGCTCTCCATGGAATCGGGGCGGCTGCGACTTAGGGTTGGTATCGAGGGAATTTTCACGTTTGGTTTTCCTGAACATCGAATACATGGCTGGGTTTAAATTCAATTTTTCAAATCAAGTATAGGCTTGATTTTATTTGGATTGGATAAATTTTGTTGGGAGAATCTGATTCGAATTTAATTCAATCTTCCATGAAGCTTTGGCTGTGTCGACCTTGGATCGACGTTTCCAATCGAAAGATTTGTGCATCCTTGAGCTCGCGAGATATTGGTTTCAATATCTCGCGAGTTCATCTCATATCCCTTATATACCTAAATTATATACATATATACAGGTAATAAGGAATTTACTACTCTAATAATATACATGATTTTATTATATAGTACAGCCTCTATGTAGGCACCTATAACTTGTATATCTGTAAATTATATGTGTATATATATATATATATATATATATATATATATATATAGATAAATCCAAAAAAATTTAAAACCTAAAAATCAAAATGCTTCCTAAACAAATTAATAATTATATAGGTATATACCTATTTTACAAGATAACTGTAATATATATAGTGTAGCAATTCACTTGCTACTTTTAAAATTTAAAAAAAACATGATTTAAATACAGGCTATTTAATAATTATATAATAATCTAAATTGCAAATAATTAAGAATAACAAATATTTAAAAAATATAATAAATAGATAAAATTTAGGGGGTTTATAACCCCGTCGGCTGCAAAAGCTACACTCATGTCTTTCGATGCTCATGTGTTGCGACCATGTTGCCCAGTTTGTCGGAGCGCACGCCGTATCGAAAATTTTTTCTAAATTTCTAGTTTATGAAAACAGGTTTTTCTTGAATTTCAAAACTATTTTACAATGAATTAGTAAACGTAAACTAAAACCAAAAGAGGGGTTTCAATCACCTATAGGTTGTCTATAAATCCCTTCAATTAGATTTTTGAATCTGTCGATGGATAGGCTACAATTCGCCTTCCAAAACAGTGCACTAGGCAGTTTTCTTGTTGTCCTGTTTTTCAAATAAATCAGGTTTTGTCCTAATTTTGTTTCGATCTCTTATCGAATAAGAATCGTTTCGATCTGTAATATTTGGTGGGGTTCCTAGAAGGTTAAATGGGCTGTCCATAGGATTTTACGAAATTGAAATTCGTTGAATATACGCGAAGAAACAAGGCAAAAAAGATGGGTACCTCACGCATATGCTGTTGTTGTTGCGCCTGCGGCTATTGTTGTTCGTGTCAATTGCCACGTGCGGTTCTGCTACGGCAGTCATGACGGTGGCCGGCCGACGCACGTACGGTGCGGTCGAGGTTGCTCGCCATGGGATCGGGGCGGCTGCGACTTAGGGTTGGTATCGAGGGAATTTTCACGTTTGGTTTTCCTGAACATCGAATACATGGCTGGGTTTAAATTTAATTTTTCAAATCAAGTATAGGCTTGATTTGATTTGGATTGGATAAATTTTGTTTGGAGAATCTGATTCGAATTTAATTCAATCTTCCATGAAGCTTTGGCTGTGTCGACCTTGGATCGACGGTCCCAATCGAAAGATTTGTGCATCCTTGAGCTCGTGAGATATTGGTTTCAATATCTCGCGAGTTCATCTCATATCCCTTATATACCTAAATTATATACATATATACATGTAATAAGGAATTTACTACTCTAATAATATACATGATTTTATTATATAGTACAGCCTTTATGTAGGCACATATAACTTGTATATCTGTAAATTATATATATATATATATATATATATATATATATATATATATATATATATATCCAATAAAATTTTAAAGCCTAAAAATCAAAATGCTTCCTAAACAAATTAATAATTATATAGGTATATACCTATTTTACAAGATAACTGTAATATATATAGTGTAGCAATTCACTTGCTACTTTTAAAATTTAAAAAAAACATGATTTAAATACAGGCTATTTAATAATTATATAATAATCTAAATTGCAAAAAATTAAGAATAACAAATATTTAAAAAATATAATAAATAGATAAAATTTAGGGGGTTTATAACCCCGTCGGCTGCAAAAGCTACACTCATGTCTGTGGTGTTATTCTCCTTCGACATTCATTTTCCTGTAGTAATATGTTTTGTTGAAATAGTTGTGATTATTCTATAATTTTCCTTGAGCACTTCGGGAGCTGAATTACTCCATCTCTACTACTGCCTCAAAAAAATTAATGTTTGTTTATATACCCAATTCATAACATCCCTTCCTATATCATCATTCAAGCTCTTGACAAATTTGTGGGTCCTAGCTTTCTCATTTGGTAGCAGGGAGTTGGCAAACTTAATAAGTTTAAAGAATTATAACTCGTAGTACTCTTCCACAAACATGTTTCCTTGCTTAAGTCCAATGAATACGTCTTCCTTCTGACAAATGGTTGGGGAAGGTATTGTTTTAGAACGCTTGCTTAAACATTTTTTTAAGAAATTCTACCATTTAGAGTTCTGTCGCAGGGATTCCTCTTTCAGCTTCCTACTAGTCACAAACGTAGCTATATTATCGCGTACGCCACCTTCTTGGACCCTTCGATTCTAATGATCTCGAACAAGCCATCCATTTTTGTAACCCAATCCACTCATTTGGCTCAGTTCTTCCCTCCAACTCTGTAGGATTTAACTTCTTAAACTTTGAAGCTTTAAATGTAGATTTTTTTTTGTTTTATCTGCTAAGTTTCATCAGCTTCTATGAGTCCAGTCTCTTGTGTAACTACCACTTTCCTGAAGAGGAATATTTTTGACTTTTCTTGTTGTTATTGTGAATTCAAATCATATTTTGATTGATAAATTATTTTACTAAACTAATAATTATAATTTGGGGATTTATTGTTTATAATAATTAATATAGTTTGCATGCTATATTATCGATGATGATTAGTGGTTAGCCTTTAGTTAAAATAATTGTTAGTGACCCTAGGGACCTAAGCCAACTGGACATGACTACTTAATTAAATGATTAGGACTAGCCTAATTAAACTTTAGTTAGCATCTAGTTAGATTAGAAGGATTGTTAGAAAGTTAGGCTAAAACACTAATTAGGGAGTAAGGCTTTTCTCTAAACTTGTCATGACAAGATAGGAGGACTTCATAGACATTTCACATTGACCCAAAACCCTAGCCTAGACTATACATGGCCGGCCATACACACTCCCCTTAGCTACATAAGGAACAACTTCTTCTTCTTCCTCCTTCCATTTTAAATCTAGCCCTAATTTAGAAGTTCTTTTCCAAATTGTTCCTACACTCAAATCTTCTCCAAATTCTCTCAAATCGGTCTTATTCTCCTCCTCTTGGAGAGTAGAAGGCACTAGAAGCAAGCTTGGAGGGATTGAAGCATTTGGATATTGAGGTCTTCTACATCTTGGGACTTTTTCATTGAAAATCCATCTCCTAATAGGTATATGCATTCTAAACCCTTTAATTTTATTAAATTAATATAGAGGCATTCATTAGGGACCACCATACATTGGGTTGCCATTAGTTAGAAGTTTAGACTCTCATCTTTCTATTTGAGGGATTTCCCCTTTGCATTTAGCTCAAATTGATGGAAAATATGAGAATAGAGATTTTAGGGGTTGTAAATTGGTTATTTAGGTCATGCTAATAATTTAGAACATAAGAGTGTGCTTTGGGTCAAGTTTGAATCCATTTGGAGTACATATCATAGACGTGTCACCACGTGTTCGATACGCACGCCAAGTCTTTGACAAAATGACCAAAAGAGCACCAATGCTCTAAATTCCAGTTTTGAACCTTGTATTAGGTTTGTATTGCTATGAGTTTGCTTTTGTAGGATTATCTAGTAATTTAGAGTAGTTTTGATGTATTCTATTTTGAATTGCGGGTTTGGGACTGTTAGCACTCATACACTGTTCAGTCCCATGCTTTTCATTCTCTGATTAGTCCTGTATCTTAGTTCAGTCTTTGTATCAAATGTTTCAGTCCCTATGTAATATATCAGTCCTTGCTTAATGATCAGTCCCCTTATTTATTTAAATATTCAGTCCTATTTAATTATTCAGTTTCCTATATTAGTGTGTATCAATGCATACAGTATGATAGGTCGATGTTAAGAAAGCATATTCAGTCCCAAGTTTTTCCAACTGTACAGTCCTATACATGGTTGTTTAGTATTTTTTTTCCTTGTATCATTGTTGATAAGGAAGGAATTACCTTGCCTTTAGTTCAGCCCTTGTTAGACTCTTAGTTCAGTCCTACATGTGTGAGGGCTCGAGTATGGGACTATATTGGTATCAGTTTGTTCAGTTCCTGTATGTTGAGTCCAGTCCCCTAGTTACATGTTCAGTCCATACTTCACATGGTAAATCCTAATGTGAGTCAAATTGTTTTAACCTTAACCTTTACATTTGTTTTCAGTCCATTTCTCCTTGTATCAGTAATGTATGGGAGGGGTTACATTAGTGTTCAGTCCTATTCATTAGTATTCAATCATGTTCATTATGTTCAGTCTATTTCTTAACTGTATTGTTCATGTTAATGTATTAGTTTTTATTTAAGTTGTATCAGTTAATGAGAAGTGGGGAGGATTAGTTTTAGTTCAGTCAATAATATTTAGTTATGCTTCAGTCCTCATTTGTGAGTTCAGTCTATACTTGCTTGGTTTAGACCCACAGGGACATCCTAGTATCAGCTTTGGGAGCTTAGTTCAGTCATACCTTGTAGGTATCAGTTCCAGACCTAGGATACATCTTGGTGTCAGTAATTTGATTTGAAGAAGGGTCTTTACTTATAAGTTCAGTCCTTTACTTGAAGTTTCAGTCCCCATTATAATTGTTCAGTCTTTTACCTGTACTTTAGTATCAGTTCCTATTTGATGCAGGTATCAGTCAGGATACTGACATGGTATCAATTTAGAACCTCTTATTTAGCCTTACTTAATATATTGTTCAGCCATCATTATATAACAGTCCCTTTGATATATATATATATATATATATATATATATATATATATATATATATATGATCAGTCCCCTTCTCATGATTCAGTCCAAATTACATGAGTTCAGTCCCCATCCTTCTACTGCACAGTCTTACCTTTGTTTAGTATCATTTTGTTCAGTTCTCTGGGTGTCACTGATACATTTTGATTTCATTTTATTTGTAAAAGTTGAGGAAATCTCCTTTAATGATATGTCCTATTTACATATGCTTAGTTCCTATTGTTGTTCCAGTTCATTAGGAATTAGGCATATACATATTAACTGAACTCATCCATGTTCAGTCCTTACTCATATATTATTCAGTCCCTACTGAACATTTGGTACCAGTATTACTAGAGAGTGGGGGCCTCGGGTTAGAACATTTTGTTTCAGTCCATTAGTATAGCTCAGTCCCTTTTGTTCAGTATCATTTATGTTCAATCTCATATTCATGTTGTTCAGTCCCAATGGTTAGTTTCCTGTTTGCATATTCAACCCCCAGTTAGTATATGGTTCAGTCCCACTAATGGTTGATACATTACTTTAGTATCAGTCCCATGTTCCTTGAAGTTCAGTCCACATTTGTATGTACCAGTCCTTATGAGGACAGTGTAGTGTCAGTCTTTGTGTGGACATGTTATCAAATATTTTCATGATATTTCAGTTTTGGACTTTTAGTTTAGTCCTTAGTTGAACTATTAGGTTCAGTCATGGTATCGAATAGATGGGAATTTTAGTATTTGGTTCAGTCCTATTGACTTGTTCAGTCCAAGGATATTTTATATTGTATCAGTCTTCATCATTACATGTTCAGTCCCCTATGACCCAGGTAACAGCCATAACTTCCTACTAGTAGCAGTCACTACCTCATAGTTTGGTTCAGTCATGGGTTGCACACTCTACTTAGTTTGGTATCAGCTAATGGTGTGGGGCTCGAGCATGGATTGTTGGTATTATATAGATGTTGTATTAGGGTATCAGTAAATGATAGGGGGTTGCTCTAGTCTATATTGGTTCAGTTTTATATTGCCAGTCCCTATCATTATATGTCCAGTCCTTGTATAGTTGTTCAGTCCCATATAGGGCTATTACATTAGTTAGAAGAGTAAGGGCTCTATTTCTTAGTCTTGTACCAGTTAGTGAAATGTTAAGTGATGTGTATCATGTAGATATGCATACATGTGATGCATCTATTTCTTAGTCTTGTACCAGTTAGTAAAATGTTAAGTGATGTGTATCATGTAGATATGCATAGCCGTAAAGTTAGATAGAGTATTTTGGTATCAATACCATATCCCAACATAGATACAAAACATATCTATCTCCTATTTACCTACATACTATATAATGTATCTACATGATACCATGGTATGAGTAACCATATCCTTAACTATTTTATCTTAACAACATCCACACTTTATCTTAACACATATATATATATGTATACCTATATATATACATATATATATATATATATTTTTTTTAAAAACAAACATTTTATTGAACATAAAGGGGGAGCTCAAAGCGAGCATTACAAACGTAAGCAGGACCGGAACACACAAAACGGATCCTGCGGTACATAGTAGTAAAAAAGCTAAAGTGGATTTTGAAATTTCGAAGATTCGAAATTTGAAAATCTGAAGGAGAGGTGAGCGGGGGCATAGCCCAGGAGTGAGAACGAAAAAAACAAAATTTTCAGAGATTAGAAAATTCCAATTTCGTAACCCAACCGGGGGGGCCCACCGCCTGCAGTGATTGGAGGGAAAGGACGGGGCGCGCTGCCCAACGAGCGCGTGAACCCATGAGCGCGCAGATCGAGAAGAGAGGGGTTGGTGGGGCGCGGGGCCCAAGCGAGGGGGCTGGGCACGGGGCCCTAGGCGGGGGAGAAGCGCCGACGAAGGAGGGGCCAACCGCGACGGGGAAGGCAGGGAGGATGGGGGGGCGGGACGCCGACAACCGCCGGAGGGCGGGGGGGCGGTGGAGCCAGCCCGAAGGGGAGAGGCGAGGGGGGCCTGTGGATGAGGCCGGCGGGAGGATGTGTCAAAGAGGGAAGGGGGAGGAGACGGCGAGGGAGACCTGGGAGGGGCCAGCGGTCGCAGGGGCCTACCGCCGGCGGGCGGGGGACTCCGTCCAGAGGCGGAGGGAAGCGCCTAAGGGCGGCGTTGACGAGGGGAAGAGTACCAAAGCGGGAGTTCGACGGGAGCGGAGCCGCCGAGATCAGAGAGGGGACCAGATCTGGGGGTGCTCCCGGGGGGAGCGCGCCACCCGCCAGAGAGGGGGAAGGGGACTCCGGAGGGGTGAAGGGAGAGTCGGCCGCTCCAGAGCCGCCGGAGGAGGAGGCGGTCGCTGAGAGTCGCGAGGAGGACCCCGGCGAGGGAAGAGGGGGCCACTGCAGGGGCGCGGCGAGAGGAATAAAGGGCGGAGGGGACGCCGAAACGGAGGAGAGTGAGCCCGACCGAGCAGCTGGCGGCGGAGGCAAGGGACCTCCACCGGCGGAGGGTGACGTGGTGGGCACCGGAGGCCAGTCCAGGGAGGCTGTCGCAGCCGAGGAAGGGGACGACACCGAGAGGAGAACGGCGGGGGACGTCGACGCAGGCGAAGGCCCGTCCGGAGGAGCAACGGGCGGCCACAGGGTGGCTGGCTCTGCAGAGGAGGAAGGCGGTAGAGCCGAGGGAGGGGGATCAGGACCGCCGGAGGGGGCGGGCCTATCCCGCGCGGGAGGCCACGGCCAGGCATGCGCGGCCGTGAAGGGGGGTGTCGGAGCAGCGGGGGGGGCTGGCGAGGAAGGGGGCGGGGAAGCATCCGGCGGGGGGCTGCTACGAACCCGGTTGCGCCGGGGCCGTCGCCGGCGCCGGAGAGGAGGGGTGGAGCCCTGAGGTGGTAGCCCGGCGCGGCGGGGGGATGGGAAAGGGGAAGGAAACCACGGTGGCGAGGGCCAGGCGGGGTCCGGCCATCCAAGGAAGGGGGGATGGCCACCGAGGGGGGCGAAGAAGTGCAGCGGTGCCGCCGGCCCCGACAGGCCGACCGGCCAGCCAAGCCACAGAACCCCGGCGTGCGGCAGAAACGCCAACAGTGGAGAGCCACAGAGTCCCGCTCTCTTCTCCATTATATAAAATCCTATATATATACATATATATATATATATATATATATATATATATAGGTATACATATATATATATATGTGTTAAGATAAAGTGTGGATGTTGTTAAGATAAAATAGTTAAGGATATGGTTACTCATACCATGGTATCATGTAGATACATTATATAGTATGTAGGTAAATAGGAGATAGATATGTTTTGTATCTATGTTGGGATATGGTATTGATACCAAAATACTCTATCTAACTTTACGGCCTTAAAACATAGAGTATAGCCCTAATACCCTAGATTTAGACTAAATGAACCAAGTTTGACCCAGAATTGACCAATTGACTAGAGTTGACCTTGTTTGACTTTATTAACCTAGAAGAGACCTAGCAGCATATAAATAATGCATTTAAATCTATTATTTACTCTAAAACACTTTGTAACCCAATAAATTCATAATAGGTCTTTGTGACGCCAGTTAAGATACCGACACACAGTTGTTGCTCAGGATATCAGACGAGTACATTCTCTGATAATTTTTATCATGATAGTATCTATATTACCTGCTCTAGACTACTTTACTTGATGTTGTCACATTGTTAAAACGGATTGGTACTATATGGATCTTATTATGAGATGTTATCCCCCTTATCGGGTACATCGGGTATTTTATGTGCATGTACTTTATTATGTACATCGTGTACTCCTTATATTCGTATTATTCATATACTCTCATGTGCTCTCATGTACTCACATGTGCTTCATGTACAAATAACAATCATGTATGTAATGTGTCTTGATCGGATCCTTGTGTATTTATTGAGGTGGAGGAGTAGAAGTAGTTATGTGATTAATCCCTCTAGTGTAATCATGTATATGTCGATTATACCTTCACGTATAATCGAGTTACCATAGAATAATCATGTACAACCTAAACCAATCACATAACTGTCTTGTGCTCTAAATTACTTATATTTATTATAGTTAACATATTCTCTATTCTATTCATGTACTCAGTTTCCTAACCTGTATTTCATGTATTCTTGTATTTTAATGATAGCTTGTCATGTATATTCTTCTATTGCTAGTTATATATTTCCTACCATGCAATGAAACTGCTTTTAGAGTTATGTACTTTGCTCCAATTCTCACTGGATATGTTGACAAAATTTTAGAGAGGGTTTGGAGGATTTGTACACGACTTATTATGGAGCAGGCTTAGATGACACTTGTGACTTGGATCACCAGGAGGGTCCAGCTACCCTAGAGGAGACACTAGTACTGCCTAGAATAGACTATTAAGACATTTGTCTGGATTTGTCTTTAGCTATCTTCTGAGATGTTATATTATTTCATATATTCTTTGAGATGTGTTGATGACACTTAGACTTATTTCTATTTGGCTTGTATCGTACTTTGATATCTATCTATTTCCATATCGTGCTGTTATTCCTCCTTATCTATTTGTGATTGAGTTGTATTTTTTCTGAGATTGTCCTCCGTATGGAGAGTATATTGACAGGTACATTATATTATGTTTAGTTATTGTTGAGACCTAGGACAACATTCTACCGCCGATACTGTGGCATAGGCTGGACGTACCCACGGTCTAGAGCCCTTATACCGGGTGCAGATCGTGACATCTTGAGTCGCAGTCACGCCCGCCACAGAAGCATTATTATTGGCTGCTATCATTGTAACCATTTATGTCAGCACATCAAGTTGCTTTTATTGTAGAATGATTTGAGCCTCAACATGTTGATGTTGGGCTTTTATTTATTTTATTGTGTCTCCATCTAGCTATTATCTTTTCGATTGGATCAGTTATGGCTGATGCTCTGGAATTATTCAGTTTATTTCCCTTCTCTATTACTCTGCAATAGAGAGTAACTTTCATTAGTTTCATAACATATTATGGACTTACTAAATGGAACATTGGTTTTTTATAAACTTAAAATTGAAATTTTGAATCCACAAGATATCTATTTAGTTTTGAAATAGTTTTAAAAAAATCCAAGAAAGTAAAGTTGTTCTATGATATCAATATGTCACGCCCCGATCCTGGAGGATCGATAAGTTGCCACTAGGTGTGATGTCTTACAAGCCTAAGTAACGCTTTGTACAAGGCATGAAGTTGCACATTTATAAAAGATATTGAGTTGAGATTGAAGCAATGGATAATTATTGTAGAAAATCAAATAACAATAATAAAAGTCTTTCTTTTATTAATAACTTGCAACGGGATTACAAAAGACTCTTACTAGCCAACTCAAAATGCGAAACTTGGGTAACATCTTTTGAAACTAAAATCAGCAATAATATTCCATACATCATATCCCTTTACTAAAGAAAAAAAACTTCTAAAACTTGAACTGCAGAGCTTTGAGACTTTGAACAAAGTCTACTAGATTTGACAAGTTTCTAATGCCTCTGAATATCCCATTGCCTCCCAAAAAATGTTTAGACGTGGGTCAGCATATTATAGAATGCACTGGTTAGTGATATTAACCTGATTCACCTAAATCTATATAGTAATCATATAAAAGCATGCAATATTATTAAGTGGTATTTCTATTCTTGGTTATTTTTAACAATTCATAATAAAACCATAAAATAAAAAGAAATATTACTTATGTAGTAATTCTTACCCATAATTGACTATCGATTACTGTAACAAACAAGGATTATAATTTTTTATTATTTATTTATTTTTTCAAATCCAGCACGTGCGAGCTCAGTTAAATCATGTGTCTCCCCTCACACAATTTTTAACCGGTCGTCATGTCGCTTTGGACTCTTCGTACGGATCTTGTCTGTACTGGCTTTTTTATCATCGCCCATGTCACATCGAATTTTGTTATACGTATTTTGGTATACGTATACGTATCTCGGACCCATATTTTGACTTGTCCTGGCTGGCTAGTCTTGGGTTTTGCATTTGGCATGGGTTAGTTAGCATTTCATGGTTTGTGTGGTTTATCTTGGCCTTGGCATACATCGGGTTTGGTTGTGTTCGGCTTGGTTGGGTTTGGTTTGGGTTAGCATGCAAGCCCCTACCTACCACCATCTCCTATTTATTAACCCACCAACTCTTCTCTCTCTTCATTTTTTTTTCATTTACTCTTCTTCTTCCTCCATTAACACTCTCCACCTACCAAGAGCTTAGGCAAGTGAAACTTGCTTCACGGAGGAACTCAATTTTTGTTGTTCCATTATCTTCCTCTACAGATTCTAAGATACTTTAGTACTTAGCATTTTTAATTTTTATGGTTCATTTCATGTAGATCTAAGTTCTAGCAATTTTGATCTTCATGGTTTTTGATCTTCTAAACTGGATTGTTTCCAGCGATTGAGAGTTCCATGTAGTAGGAATTTCGATTTTACGCTAGTTGGCTTCCATCGAGCCTTGGCCAAATGGGGTTCCTTGAGTTTTGAGACCCATGGCTGCTTGTCTCGGCCTTGGGGAGAAGACGAGCCTTTTACGAACACATTTTCACGTGTCAGCGTAGCCTTTTCCTTCTTTATGCACACGCATTTGCGTGCCAGAGTAGTATCTTCTATGCCGAATTTATTCGAGCTCTACGCAGGGGCTACTCCCGCTCGCGTAGAGTCTCGCGTGCGTAGAGTCTTGCTCGGGCGCTCGCGTGCGTAGAGTCTCGCTCGAGTACTCGCGTGCGTAGAGTGCCTGCTCACGTAGAGTGCCTGCTCGCGTAGAGTGCTTGCTCGCGTAGAGGGGTCCTTCCTTGGTCTTGCTCGCGTAAAGCTATTTTTACGCTCGGGGCCTCTTAGCCTAGCGTAGTTTCATTCGCGTAGAGGCTTGAGCCCCTATGCACACCCGTTTGCTCTATTATTCTTGCACCTCTTGTCACGGACTTGATAACCTTGAATTGATTGATATGACTGGACTAATAATTGTGCATGGCATGGTATGACAAGTAACCTGACACGATATGGCATGGTATGACAAGTAATTGACATGACATGGCATGACATGGCATGATATGACAAGCAAGCACGATGGAAACTATTGAATGCTATTGCGACGGCTAGCATGATACGACAAGAATGAATGACCTGGACCCCGTGGATGATTGTGTCGGTATAAATGAACCAGTACTGTCTTGCATCATGTCTAGGGCAAGGATCCCTGAGTACCACGGTCAGGGGTACCTACTTAAACTGACTAAGGCTAATAATTAGAATAATCCAATAGTCATGAAAAGATTTCTCAGCTACAGGCAATCCCATTATCTGGGTACCTCATCATGGGATTTGTTTCCTGCCGTCGAGTAGGGCACATTTCCAGCACACTGTCATATGTTGCACCCTTCAAGCTACTTAAGGGTACATACGTTTCCTGGATGATGTACCTACATAAACTCAACCCCTAATTGCGTACGAATAACCTGGATGGTCTGTAGGGCTTGTGGCTGTTGGAACGATCTCATTGTATCTTGCTAGTAACTAGGCCTGTGATAACCCTAGTTAGTTAAAGTATCAAGCCGTACGTATTGCTTGGCCGTGAATGTTGATTGGAGTCTAGCCAGTCTAAGCCTTGTCTTGTTCCAGTACATAGCTATCTTGGAACATGATTGTTCATGCTTACCCTTTTATACTGACCTGAATAATTTCTCATCTTCTTGCCAGTTATTGCCCTATTTAGATTTTATGTCTTATCTACCTTTCTCATTTTATGTTCTGATATGCTGGTTTTAGTTCTTAAGTGAAGCCTTCCTTGTGGCACTTGCTCTTTCTGGGATCTGACCCAGCTGGTTTTGCGTGGCCAGATACCAGAACGGCTCCTGAAGATCTCCCTACCTTCCAGCTAGATGGTGACCACCAGGCGTAACCCTGGCAACGAATAGGTTATATTTTTGGCTCTCCCACTCTATTGTAAAAGTATTCTTTTGAGGCGTTTAGCCGACGAGCACGTGTTAGCTCGATTGTACTTTACTTAATGTCTGCCTACGGACTGTAACATGATTAACAAATCCTAGGGTTGATCATATATGACTGAAACTCTTGCTAGTCTTCATATTTTGTATGACTAGCTTCATGATCATCCAAATATGTAATGTATGGGATGCCTTACTATTGTATATTTGGTGCTCTGACATCTTGTAACTGCTATTATTTGCTTGAGATTGAGACAATAGGCTTGTTCATGACCATAAGAGACTGATGGCTTGTAGTTAAACCCTCATACATCTAGACAGCCGTGACCGGATAGCGAGGTGGGTTACACTTCAATATACGTAGCTGGCTGTGTCTTTCCTCGCTCTCTAGTATTATTCTGGTTTATGGGGCATGACATGGTTTAAGTGGTGGCCCATGCAGGTCTTGTGAATCAAGATGTGTGAGGGTTTCACTGAATAGATGTCTCAATCAATACTCGTCTTTGATCTCTACTCGTGCCTTCTAATCTTCCTGAAATCTTGCTCTGATCACATACTTATATCCTCGATCTATCTTGCTCCTTCCTTATTGTCCCCTATGTCATTGTTTTTCCAGTGGCATTGTTCCTGGTCCTACTGATCAGTCGGAAGGAGCTCAACGAGTACCCCCGCAACAAGAGGATCAAGCTCAGCACTCAGGAGCAGCTTCCCGAGTCATACATCTCGGAGGTCCAGAACCCCCAAAACAGCCAGCCCAGCCTGTAAGGCAGGATGATAAAGTCTTGGTTGGGCTCATCAGGGAGTTGCTTGCATCACAGGATCGTCGAGGTGATGCATTGCACCAGACAGTACAAGATGCTCTGAGCAGAGGTGGTCATCAAGGTAACAGTGCGGCCAACTGCTTCAAGTGCTTGAACCTACCCTTCTTCGATGGCAGTGAAGATGAAATTGCCGCAGACGCTTGGCTACAGGACACTGAGGTTATTCTAAAAGCAGCCAGGACTCCAGAAGACGAGAAGGTGGCCGTGGTGCGCCTACAGTTATTGGATCTAGCGTACAGCTGGTGGGTGGCGCAAGCCGTTGGATTAGTGGCACCTATTGCCTGGATAGTATTCTGTGAGAGATTTCAGACCAAGTACTTTGACGATGTAGCTCGGTATGATCTATAGACGAGGTTCACTTATTTGAAGCAGATGGGCAGGACGGTCGACGGATATATGACCGAGTTTTCCAGACTTAGTCGGTTTGCTCCCACCTTGGTGGCAACCGAGTTCGACATGGCTCAGCGGTTCCAGCAGGGACTCCACCTGGCAATTTTACTGGCGGTAGAGCAGTTTAAGCATCAGACTTTCGATCCAGTATTAAGAGCAGCTAGGAGGTATGAGTATACCTCCCAGAGGATTGTGGACCGGACCGAGAGTCGGAAGCGGTCTCACAGCCAGATGAACCAGTCTTCAGCACCAGCCCCGATAGCTAGGACTTTGACCATTGGAGCCCCGAGGCAGGCGGCTTCCGTTACGTCGACTCAGCATTCGACCCAGGCATATCCCCAGCAGCAGTAGCAGAAGCAGTCTTCTGTAATAGGTTGTACTGATTGTGGAAAGCCAGGGCACTTGGTGTCAGAGTGTTGCAGAGCACAGGGTTTGTGCTTAGTTTGTGGGGCACCGGACCACAGGATTGGGGACTGCCCGAATAGGGGGAGTTCATCTTCTTTGACCTTTTCTAGTCCCTCGGTTAGGGGGCCAGCCCCAGTACCAGTTCAGCAGCAGCAACAGTACTCGTTCCTGAGGCCCTTGCCGCCTCAGGCCCAAGCATTTCAGCAGCAGAACCCCCAACAGTATGCACAAGTCCAAGCTCAGATCCAGAATAGCCAGAGAGGTTTCCAGCAGAGGGGACCAGCACCCAGAGGGCAAGGTCAAGTGATGGCTTTGACCGTTTAGGAGGAGTTAGCATCAGGTGAGGTAGTGGTAGGTACTATTCTTGTCAACTCCTTTCCAGCATCCGTGTTATTTGATTCTGGTGCATCACATTGATTTATGTCTGCACGATTCGCGACACGGATAGGACTAGAGCCCGAGTCATTATCAGTAAGACTCAATATACTTACTGGTAACGGACTTGTGGGAGTAGATAGAGTATTTTCCTCGTGTCGGATCGTAGTTAGCGGTAGAGAGTTTTTCGCTAGGCTGATAGAATTCCCGATGGCTGATTATGATGTAGTCTTAGGGATGGATTGGTTGAGGGACCAGTATGCTAGAATAGATTGCCATATCGGCAAGATTATTTTTAGTATTCCTGGTGAGCCAGAGTTTTTATTCTTCCGAGGTGACATAGAACCTTCTCCTCCAGTATTTCGGAGGGCAGTTGCAGCGGCAGTTCGATTTTCCAGAGCTGTAGAAGAGTTTCTCGATGTTTTCCCCGAGGAACTTCTAGGTATGCCACCAGAGAGAGAGAGAGAGAGAGAGAGTTCACTATAGACTTGATCTTCGAAACAGCACAAGTGTCAGAGAGGGTCTCCCGAATGGCACCGTCAGAATTGGAGATCTTGTATAAGATGATTGAAGAACTCAGGACCAAAGGATTCATCCATGCTAGTGGATCGCCTTGGGGAGCCCCGATGCTTCTTATGAAAAAGAAGGATGGTACGTCCAGATTATGTGTTGACTATCGTACCTTGAACTCAGTGTCAATCAAGAACAGATATCCTCTCCCGAGGATAAATAACTTATTTGATCAACTCAAAGGGGCGTTCGTATTTTCGAAGATTGACTTACGGTCATGATACCATCATATCAGAGTCAGAGAGCAGGACATCCCGAAGACGGTATTTAGATCCAGGTATGGACATTGAGAGTTCCTTGTTATACCCTTTGGAGCAACCAATGTGCCGGCTGTATTTATGGACCTCATGAATCGTATCTTTATGCCTTATTTAGATCAGTTCGTGATTATGTTGATAGACGACATCCTGGTCTACAGCAAGAGTGAAGCGGAGCATGAGCAGCATCTCAGAGTTGTCCTCCAGATTCTCCGAGAGTACCAGTTGTATGCGAAGTTCAGTAAATGCGAGTTCTGGCTCGATCGCATTTCATACTTGGGTCATATCATCACCAGAGGTGGAGTAGAAGTGGATCCCCAGAAGATCATGGCTATTGAGACGTGGCCAGTACCCAGCACAGTTGCAGAAGTTCGCAGTTTTTTTGGCTTGGCTGGCTACTATCGGCGGTTTGTTTCAGACTTTATATGTATTTCAGCACCTATGACCCAGTTGACCCGTATGGATGTGTAGCTTGCTTGGACAGCAGAATGTCAGGATTCTTTTGAGAAGTTGAAGCGAGGATTGATGACGGCACCCATTCTCGCGCTTTCAGATGGGACTAGGGGATTCTCAGTATATTGTGATGCTTCAAGCAGAGGTTTAGGATATGTTTTGATGCAGCATGGGAAGGTAATAGCTTATGCATCATGTCAACATCGTGATCATGAGGAATTACCCGACCCACGACTTGGAGCTGGCAGCAGTAGTATTTGCACTTAAGTTATGGAGGCATTATTTTTATGGAGATAGGGTGGAGATTTTTACCGACCACAAGAGCCTGAAGTATGTGTTTACCCAGAAGGATCTTAACATATGTCAAAGGAGATGGCTAGAGCTACTTGTGGATTATGACATCAACCTGCAGTATCATCCTGGGAAGGCCAATGTTATTGTAGATGCATTGATCAGCAGAAGAGCCAGAGTTTATTTTCTAACAGCGCAACCAGAATTGTTAGCAGGTCTTCAGAAGATGGGTACAGAAGTTGTCCTTGCTACCAATATGGTATTGATGGCCAGTATGCAAGTTCAGTCCAGTATAGTTGAGAGGACCAAGTTAACTCAGTCAGCAGATTCTAAGCTTCAGCGGCTTAGGACAGAATGTATAGCAGGATGAAGACCAGAGTTATGTATCCCTGAGGACGGTACACTTCGACATGGGAGGCATCTTTGTGTATCTAGAAGTGATATCAGACAGAAGATCATGGCAGAAGCTCACAGTTCTCAGTATTCGATTCAACCGGGCGGTACGAAGATGTATCGTGATATCTGGCAGCATTTCTGGTAGAATGGAATGAAGAGGAAGATAGCCCGATTTGTCTCTCGATGTTTAGTTTGCCAATAAGTTAAAGCTAAACATCAAAGACCGGCTGGACTTCTTCAACCCTTGTCGATCCTAGAATAGAAATAGGAGCACATTACCATGGATTTTGTAACTGGATTACCTAAATCCCCAGCTGGGAGGGATGCTATTTGGGTCATAGTTGATAGACTCACCAAGGTAGCGCATTTTCTTCCCTTCAGGGTTGGTCAATCGACGGATCAGCTAGCAGAGATGTACCTCAGGCAGATAGTCAGGTTGTATGGAGTATCGGTCAGTATTGTGTCCAACAGAGATTCAAGGTTTACCATGCACTTTTGGCAGAGTCTTCAAAAAAGTTTGGGGACTCATCTCAAGTTCAGTTCAGCTTATCATCTGCAGACAGATGGTCAGTCAAAACGCACGATCCAGACTCTTGAAAATATGTTGCGGTCAAGTACACTCGACTTAGGTGGTTCGTGGGAAGATTACCTGTATCTCGTGGAGTTCTCCTATAATAATAGTTTCCAGGACAGTATCCAGATGGCACCCTTTGAGGCCTTGTACGACAGGAAGTACAGATTCCCGCTAGCGTAGGATGATATAGGCGAGAGGAAAATGCTTGGTCCAGAGATGGTAACGCAGACTATTGAGGTAGTCAGGCAAGTCAGAGATCATCTTCGAGTTGCACAAGATCGTCAGCGTCATTGGGCCGATTCTCATCGGCGTCCCCTTGAATTTTCTATCGGCGACCATATATTTCTTAGGATCTCACCTACCTGTGGCGTCATTCGTTTCGGCGTACGGGAAAAGCTTAGTCCTAGGTATATAGGACCGTTCGACATTCTGGAGCGAGTAGGTGATGTGTCATATCGTCTCGCTCTTCCGTCGTCGTTACGCGAGGTGTATGATGTCTTCCATGTATTCCAATTGCAACGGTATATCCCGGATCCGATTCATGTTTTTGATCATTTGGAATTGGTTGTTGGTACCAACCTTTCGTATGAGAAGAGACCCGTATCCATATTGGACCGAAGAGAGAAGATACTCAAGAACAAGACTATTAAGTTAGTCCGTATTGCTTGGGGTCATTACTCCTTGGGTGAGTCAATATGGGAGCGTGAGGATGACATCCAATCGCGATTCCTTGCTTGCATGAATGATTGCTTGATTGATTGCCTAGTTATAACTTGCTTGTGATTAGCATAGCTTGCCCGACATCTCTAGCCTCTTGATTAAATTCCGAGGATAGAATTCTTTTAAGGTGGGTAGAGTTGTCACCATCGGATTTTGTTATACGTATTTTGGTATACGTATACGTATCTTGGACCCGTATTTTGACTTGTCCTGGCTGACTAGTCTTGGGTTTTGTATTTGGCATGGGTTAGTTAGCATTTTCTGGTTTGTGTTGTTTATCTTGGCCTTGGCATGCATCGGGTTTGGTTGGGTTCGGCTTGGTTGGGTTCGGTTTTGGTTAGCATGCAAGCCCCTACCACCATCCCCCATTTATTAACCCACCAACCCTTCTCTCTCTTCATTCATTTTTTTCATTTACTCTTCTTCTGTCACAACCCGTACCCTAGAGTTAGGAAAAGAACGTAACAACGCCCAGCCTACGCCGCAGTATCGGCGGTAGAACGCTGTCCTAGGTCTCATGCATCTAACAGTATAAGGCTAAGCAGTTTATACTCCCCGAATGGGGGTAACATAGCAGAAAGTAAACTCGATCACATCTAAGGTAGAGCATAATGGAAGATAGATAAAACATGAAATCCAAAAGAGATACAGCAGATAGAAGTCTAAGTGTCTAAGATACACAACCCAGAAATACATCTCAAAGCTCAAATACAGAAATCCATAAATACAACTCAAGACAACTGAAAGTAAACTGAGCAAAACCCTAGCTACCTATACAACCTCTACTGTGTCTCCTCTATGCTAGCAGGCAACCTCCATGCTATCTGTAAAATTTATCAACAGGTCCAGTCAGAACAGGAGCGAGCACATTACATCTCAACAGTTCATAGCAGGTTAGAAAATATAATCATGCAGTAAAGTAAGATACAGGTACTGAAAAAAATGTTGTATGTAAACAGAGAGAGAGCTGTAATAGAAATATCTGCTATAAATAGAGACTAACAGTGGCTAGTGAGTCAGAGTACAATATAGACATGTAAATGGCATAGAAGATTCTGATAAGACACTATAGAAGAGATTCTGATAAGATACTACTTGGGTATTATTCACATGTCTACTTCTACTCCCCCGTACCCCCAATCAATACACAAGAATCCAACCAGGTTATGTTATGATTCCATGCAAAGGCCCCCGAAGGGTGATACATGGATGTCCCATAAATGGGGATTCTAGGAGATTCTAGGATACCCAGTAAATGGGATAAGAGATTCTAGGAGACTCTGTGATCATAAGAGTATATGTCACAAGTGATCAAAGAACCAGTGAAGCATAGTGATACGCCATGTAAGTGAAACGCACAGAACATGTAGTACCCGATGCTCCCTAAGGATAATATCTCAAGAAGGGATCCATATAGTACCAATCCGTGTGACCAATGTGACAGTACAAGTAAAGTAATTTAATACAGGAAATAATTCTAAGCAGGATATGAAATGATCAGAGAATGTACTCGCCTGATAACCTGAACAGCTGATAAGTATAGGGGGTCCAACTGAAGCCACAGAGTCCTATTTAAAGCAACACAGGTTACAAGGTGTTCAAGTTGTAATAAATGAATCTCTACAAGCAATCTATATTATCCTAGGTTCTTCTAAGTCAAAACAACTGTAGGTCGACTCCGGCCCGTAATCTAGTCAAACTAGGTCAAGTGTCGACTTACAGTTAACTTTGGGTCAATTGGTCAACTCTGGTAAAACAGGGTCAATTCTAGTCTAATTATTAAAGATATAAAGTGCACTTCGTTATTGGTACGTCGAAACTTACGACACGCAAATCGAGATGAGATGATCAACGGTAAAGTTGATAATCTTATTATAGTGATCCACGTGTCCATCTTGTCAATTTTAGCGATATGAGATCACTGGAATTGACTGAGCTCAGTTTCGTTGTACTAATCCCGAAATACGAACATTATAAGAATTAATTATTAATTAATCATAAAAAGGTTAAACTCAGAAAAACTATCAATAAACATTGTCGGATGATGAAATAAACATCGCCAACGTGTCCAGAATGGTCAAATTAGCTAGGATAGCCTACCCATCGGTCCAATTTGGACACAAGGGCAAAAAGGTAATTTCGGGTCAAAACGGTGTCCGTGTCGGAGCCGTTTTGCACCGAAAAACATGCAAGAAAATAAGTCTATAAAATATAGCAAATTATATGTCCACAAAACCAGAATGACGATACGAACCCAACGGTATCTCCAGAATTGGATTCCGTTGATCCGATCTCAATTTGGTCCATTGACCAGAACTTGGAATTCCGATTTGTACAGAAATACGTGTCGGAGCCAATGTTCTCAAAACTCAGCAAACTACATGTCAACGAGTCCAGAATGACAATACGAACTCAACGGTATACCCAAAATTGGATTCCGATGAGCCGATCTCAAAATGACCTGTTGACTCGGATATTGGTATCCGACTTGTACCGAAATACGTGCCAGACTCAATGTCCACCAAAACCTAGAAAATTATATGTCAACGAGTCCAGAATGACGATACGAACTCAACGGTATATCCGAAATTGGATTCCGATGAGCCGATCTCAAAATGACCCGTTGACCCGGATATTGGTATCCGACTTGCACCGAAATGCGTGCCAGATCCAATGTCCGTCAAAACCTAGCAAATTATATGTCAACGAGTCCAGAATGACGATACGAACTCAACGGTATCTCCAAAATTGGATTCCGTTGAGCCGGCATCAAAAAGTCTCGTTGACCCGGACTATGGGACCCACTTTGCACCGAAAAATGTGCCAGGGCCCACGTCGTCCAAATCTAACAAATTTTATATGAAAACATGCCAGAACGACGCCACGAGCCTAATGGTGGTGTCAGAAATGAAATCTGGAGTCCCGTGTTCAAAAATGGAATTTTACAAGTTGGAAATTACGAATTCGGACGACCAACTTTGGCGTCGAATTCAACCAATCAAACAAGCTCACAATGAAACGAAACTGGAAGGGTAGTAAGAGGGTTATACCAGCTTCGCATAGGAACTGGTAGCACGCCAAACAGAGCTACGGTGGAGGAGGTACAAACTGACGAAGTTGACCCCGCAAAACTGTCCAAAATTAATACAATTTAAACGGTCAACTTGGTGGCCGGTTTAGATGTATCAAACGATAAAATCAACGGATGAAAATTGACAGGAGTGAAGGTGGATATACCGAGATTGTGACGGAGCAAAGAAATTGCCGATCCAATGGTCAGATTCCCAGGAAAATGTGTGCGAAGTCGCTACGACAGAACGTGAAATCTGGATCGTTTTCGCGCGCGTCACGACGGAACTTCGTGCGAAACGCACGAATCGCCTCGACGGCCCGTCCCGGAGGACGGTGGCTGCCATAGGAATACTTGCCGGGGTAGGGCGCACCCACGTGACGGTCGCAGGAGCCACGACGACCGGCGGCGGCGCGCGGCCAGCGCCCTAACGCGCGCGGCCTGGCGCGGCTGTGCTGCGATTGCAGCTGCTGCTGCTGGCCGGGGGACTGTGCCATGGCCTGGCCCTGCAGAGATGTGGCCTGGCGCGGCGGAGCGGCGGTGCTGGATGGTGGAGGGTGGTGGCGGCTAAGGTGGTACGGGTGGTGGCGGTTAGATGATGTTGATGGTGGTGTCGAGGGAAGATGAGGAGAAGAAGTGGAGGTGGTTCTCGGCCGGCCGTGCTCGGCCATGCTGGCCAGAGAGGGGTGGTCGACAGTGTTGGCCACACCAGAGGGGGCTGATGGTCGGGCCAGGGAGAAGCTCGGGTGAGCTGGTATGGAGAAGAGTTGTGTGGGAATTGGAAATATTAGAAAGGGAGAGAGAGAGAGAGAGAGAGTGAATAATAAATGAGAGAGAGAGTGGGAAAAAAATGTTTATCCAAGATTTTAGGGCCGGCTGATTATTGGGGGGGTGTGTGAGTGTGTGCTAGGAATGAGTGGTTGGGATTGTTGGAGACAAGATCAAAGGCTTAGATTTAAATATAGGAAAAATAGGTAATTCCTAGGGATTTAATTCAACAGAAATTTCCAATAAATATTAAAAATAGGTAGAATGAGTAATTAGTATTTTTCAAGGGTAATGAGGCTGAGGATGATGGTGATGGAGAGTAACACGAAGCTGGGCTGGATTCGGTCAAGCCGGGTTGGATCAAAACCGGACATGGCGAATAATCGAATTAAAAATAGGTGTTGACGATCATGGGTAAATAAGTAGCACATGGGGATTCCAATAAGTGGGACACAAGTGGCATACGGATAGTAGACTCAATGCGGGCCATGTCCATATTTGGGATTGACAGGTTTTGGTCGACAGGGTACCCACAAATCAAGTTGGAAAATAAATGCGACACCGTGGAGTGAAATAAAATTGGGTCATGTGTCAGGAAAGTTGTGCGAAGCAAATGGAGCACAAAATGGTGTGTCTGAGTGGGACACGAAGGTCAATGATGAAGAGTGTCTCGAGTAGATCATGCATGATGATTTGGTTTCAAGAAAATAACTGGTCTTGTGCTCTCAAATTAAAAGTCACAGTAACATGCTAAAAATGATCAAGGAAAATTGTAGGAAAATAATTAAGAATCAAATGGTCTAAATCGACCCGAAGTTGTGTAAAGCAAAAAGCGTACAAGGGAACAAGTTTGAGTGGGACACTATATACCATCATGAAGGTAATCCTGTCCACCACAAAACCCATGAAGAAGATTTCCAGAGTTGAACATCCCTGACACTCCAAATATCAAAGGCACGGAAAAGCACATTTACAGATAAATAAACAGAATAAATTATTTATTGAGACTAAACAATCAGAAAAATAAAATAAAAATAAAAAAAAATTAGTCCGAAATTCAGGGTGCTCACATCTTCTTCCTCAATTAACACTCTCCACCTACCAAGAGCTTAGGCAAGTACAGCTTGCTTCATGGAGGAATTTAATTTTTGTTGTTCTATTGTCTTCCTCACCAGATTCTAAGACACTTTAGTACTTAGCATTTTTAATTTCCATGGTTCATTTCATGTAGATCTAAGTTCTAGCAATTTTGATCTTCATAGTTTTTGATCTTCTAAACTGGGTTGTTTCCAGAGATTGAGAGTTCCATGTAGTAGAAATTTCGATTTTATGCTAGTTAGCTTCCATCGAGCCTTGGCCAAATGGGGTTCCTTGAGTTTTGAGACCCATGGCTGCTTGTCTCAGCCTTGGAAAGAAGATGAGCCTTTTATGCACACGTTTTCACGTGCCAGCGAAGCCTTTTCCTCCTTTACGTACACGTTTTCATGTGCCTGCATAGTGTTCCCTTTTTTATGCCCACGTATTTGCGTGCCAGGGTAGTCTCTTCTACGCCGAGTTCATTCGAGCTCTATGCAGGGGATACTCCCACTCGCGTAGAGTCTCGCGTGCGTAGAGTCTCGCTCGAGCGCTCGCGTGCGTAGAGTCTCGCTCGAGTACTCACGTGCGTGGATTGCCTGCTCGTGTAGAGGGGTCCTTCCTTGGTCTTGCTCGCGTAAAGCCATTTTTACGCTCGGGGCCTCTTAGCCTAGCATAGTTTTCTTCGTGTAGAGGCTTGAGCCCCTATGCGCATCCGTTTGCTCTATTGTTCTTGCACCTCTTGTCACAGACTTGATAACCTTGAATTGATTGATATGACTGGACTGATAATTGTGCACGGCATGGTATGACAAGTAACCTGACACGACATGACAGGATATGACAAGTAATTGACATGACATGGAATGACATGACAAGCAAGCATGATAGGAACTATTGAATGCTATTGCGACGGCTAGAATGACATGACAAGAATGAATGACCTGGACCCCGTGGATGATCGTGTCTGTATAAATGAACCAATATTGTCTTGCGTCATGTCTAGGACAAGGATCCCGAGTACCACGATCAGGGGTACCTACTTAAACTGACTAAGGCTAATAACTAGAATAATCCAGTAGTCATGAAGAGATTTTCTAGCTACAGGCAATTCCGTTATCTGGGCACCCATCATGGAATTTGTAGCCTACCGTCGAGTAGGGCACATTTCCAGCACACTGTCATGTGTTGCACCCTTCAAGCTACTTAAGGGTACATACGTTTCCTGGATGATGTACCTACATAAACTCAACCCCTAATTGCGTACGAATAACCTGGATGGTCTGTAGGGCTTGTGGCTGTTGGAACGATCTCATTGTATCTTGCTAGTAACTAGGCCTGTGATAACCCTAGTTAGTTAAAGTATCAAGCCGTACGTATTGCTTGGCCGTGAATGTTGATTGGAGTCTAGCCAGTCTAAGCCTTGTCTTGTTCCAGTACAAAGCTATCTTGGAACATGATTGTTCATGCTTACCCTTTTATACTGACCTAAATAATTTCTCATCTTCTTGCCAGTTATTGCCCTATTTAGATTTTATGTCTTATTTACCTTTCTTATTTTATGTTCTGATATGCTGGTTTTAGTTCTTAAGTGAAGCCTCCTTTGTGGCACTTGCTCTTTCTGGGATCTGACCCAGCTGGTTTTACGTGGCAAATACCGGAGCGGCTCTAAAGGGTCTTCCTACCTTCCAGCCAGATGGTGACCACCAGGCGTAACCCTGGCAACGAGTGGATTATATTTTTGACTCTCTCACTCTATTGTAAAAGTATTCTTTTGAGGTGTTTTGCCGACGAGCATGTATTAGCTCGATTGCACTCTACTTACTATCTGCCTACGGGCTGTAACATGATTAACAAATTCTGGGGTTGATCATGTATAACTGAAACTCTTGCTAGTCTTCACATTTTGTATGACTAGCTTTATGATCATCCAAATATGTAATGTATGGGATGCCTTACTATTGTATATTTGGTGCTCTGACATCTTGTAACTGCTATTATTTACTTGAGATTGAGACAATAGGCTTGTTTATGACCATAAAAGACTGATGGCTTGTTGTTAAACCCTCATGCATCTAGACAGCCGTGACCGTATAGCGAGGTGGATTGCACTTTGATATACGTAGGTGGCTGTGTTTGCCCCCGCTCTCCAGTATTATTCTGGTTTGTGGGGTATGACATGGTTTAAGTGGTATCCCATGCAGGTCTTGTGAATCAAGATGTGTGATGGTTTTACTGAATAGATGTCTCAATCAGTACTCACCTTTGATCTCTACTCGTGCCTTCTAATCTTCCTGAAATCTTGATCTGATCACATGCTTATATCCTCGATCTATCTTGGTTCTACCGTATTGTCCCCTATGTCATTATTTTTCCTGTGGCATTGTTTCTAGTCCTATCGATCAGCCAGAAGGAGCTTAACGAGTACCCCCGCAACAAGAGGATCAAGCTCAGCACTCAGGAGCAACTTCCCGAGTCAAGCTTTCCGGAGGTCCAGAACCCCAGTACAGCCAGCCCAGCCTGCAAGGCAGGATGATGAAGTCTTGGTTGGGCTCATTAGGGAGTTGCTTGCATCACAGGATTGTCGAGATGATGCATTGCACCAGACAGTACAAGATGCTCTAAGTAGAGGTGGTCATCAAGGTAACGGTAAGGCCAACAGCTTCAAGCGCTTGAACCCACCCTTCTTCGATGGCAACGAAGATGCTATTGTCACAGACGCTTGGCTGTAGGACACTAAGGTTATTCTAGAAGTAGCCAAGACTACAGAAGACGAGAAGGTGGCCGTGGTGCGCCTGCAGTTATTGTATCTAGTCTGCAGCTGGTGGGCGGTGCTGGCCGTTGGATTAGTGGCACCTATTGCCTGGACAGTATTTCGTGAGAGATTCCAAACCAAGTACTTTAACGCTGTAGCTCGGTATGATCTACAGACGAGATTCACTAATTTGAAGCAGATGGACAGGACGGTCGATGGATATACGACCGAGTTTTTCATGCTTAGTCGGTTTGCTCCCACCTTGGTGGCAACCGAGTTCGACAGGGCTCAGCGGTTCCAGCAAGGACTCCACCTGGAGATTTTACTAGTAGTGGAGCAGTTTGAGCATCAGACTTTCGATGCAGTGTTGGGAGCAACTAGGAGGCATGAGTATACCTTTCAGAGGATTGTGGACCAGACCGGAAGTCGGAAGCGGTCTCACGGCCAGATGAACCAGTCTTCAATACCAGCCCCGGCAGCTAGGGTTTTGACCATTAGAGTCCCGAGGCGGGCGCCTTCCGTTACGTCGACTCAGCATTCGACCCTGGCATATCCCCAGTAGCAGCAGCAGAAGCAGTCTTCCGCAATGGGTTGTACTCATTATGGGAAGCCAGGGCACTTGGTACCAGAGTGTCGCAGAGCACAGGGTTTATGCTTGGTTTGTGGGGCACCGGACCACAGGGTTGGGGACTGCCCGAATAGGGGGTGTTCATCTTCTTCGACCTTTTCTAGTCCCTCGGTTAGGGGGCCAACCCCAGTACCAGTTCAGCAGCAGCAACAGTACTCGTTCTCGAGGCCCTTGACGCCTCAGGCCCAAGCATTTCTGCAGCAGAACCCCCAGCAGTATGCACAAGTCCAAGCTCAGATCTAGAACCGTCAGAGAGGTTTCCAGCAGAGGGGACCAGCACCCAGAGGGCAAGGTCAAGTGATGGGTTTGACCGTGGAGGAGGAGTTAGCATCAGGTGAGGTAGTAGCAGGTACTATTCTCGTCAACTCCTTTCTAGCATCCGCGTTATTTGATTCTGGTGTATCGCATTCATTTATGTCTGCACGATTCGCGACACAGATAGGACTGGATCCCGAGTCATTATTAGTAAGGCTCAATATACTTACTGGCAACGGACTTGTGGGAGTAGATAGAGTGTTTTCCTCGTGTCGGATCGTAGTTAGCGGTAGAGAGTTTCTCGCTAGGCTGATAGAATTCCTGATGGCCAATTATGATGTGGTCTTAGGGATGGATTGGTTGAGGGACCAGTATGGTAGAATAGATTGCCATATCGGCAAGATTATTTTTAGTATTCCTGGTGAGCCAGATTTTTTATTCTTCTGAGGTGGTATAGAACCTTCTCCCCCAGTATTTCGCAGGGCAGTTGCAGCGGCAGTTCGATTTCCCAGAGTTACAGAAGAGTTTTTCGATATTTTCCCCGAGGAGCTTCCAGGTATGCTACCAGAGAGAGAGATCGAGCTCACCATAGACTTGATCCTCGGAACAGCACTAGTGTCAGAGAGGGTCTACCGGATGGCACCGTCGGAATTGGAGATCTTGTATAAGATGATTGAAAAACTCCGGACCAAAGGATTCATCCGTGCTAGTGGATCGCCTTGGGGAGCCCCGATGCTTCTTGTGAAAAAGAAGAATGGTACGTCCAGATTATATGTTGACTATCTGTCACGCCCCGATTCCGTAGAATTGATAGTCGTCCCCCGGGCGTAATGCCGTGCAAGCCTAAGTTGCGCTCGCACAAGGCATAGTCATAAGGTTATCCGAAATAAAACAACAAGAGAATACGCAGAGTAAATTGAACACACAATATAGAGAAGGAAATTTAAGCTTTATTGATAATGAACATCATTTTACAGACTTGATACAAAGGCGCCGCACGGGCTTTTTACAAACTGACTCTATTACAAAATGAACGTCGACGAGATAGCCATTCCATACATTTCATCCCTTGATTACAACCAGCATTACAAAACCACCTGGGATGACGGAAAGTCGCTCCATCTATCTTCTTGGCCTTCGACAGCGGGGTCTTCAAAAGAGGTTGGATCCAAACTTCGACCGCAAGGACGAAGCTTCAAAACACACGAGCATAGCCTTCCTTCACGCGGCACGCTCCTCCTGATTTATCGCACCTGTAGAGAGAGAGAGCAAGGATCAGTACAATCAACATGTACTGGCGAGTGACTAATTAGTTTCCAGGCTCTCATTTGGTTCAAGAGTTTAGATAAACATTTACACAACTTGCTTTTCGTAATCTTTCTAACCATCCTAGGTAATTTCATACGAAGCATTTAACAAAACATAACCCAAGTAAGTTATACCAGAATTTCCCTCGGCAGAGCGCGCCGTGCAACATAAAACTTACCATCACCTTCCATGTTAGGTGAATAACAATTTATATCAAGTGTTTGAGGTGGAGGTCACTGGCATTAACTAGCCATCCTGGATATAGCCTGGTAATACGGGACCCTTGCAACGCAAGTAGCGAGCTCCGATGCAAGTCCCCGTCTTACCGGTTGCTTCATACCCAGCTCGGCTATAACCTGTTTCTTCCTAGGTCGAGTCGGTCCCGTGGCCCCGGGTTGTCGCTCGAAGAAACCATCGCCCTTGTCGACAAGTTGTCCATGACCTTGATAGGTTAACAAGGTATATTTGGGGTACCGTTGGGGATTGTTATGTAGTCGATTCATTTAGTTTTTTTGCAGGCCTAAAATAATTCTATCTCTTTTCTACACAATTCATCTTTTCTCTACTCAAACATAGGACTTGTGTTTTCCAAGCGAATCATTCCATTTCATTACCATTACCTAAGTTCTCATTTTTGAAATAAAGGGTCAAGATGAAGGAGGTCAGCCACTCACCTTGAGTTTTTGCTTGAGGTGAGGGACTTGTTGGCTGCGCTAGACGTCGCCTACGCGATCACCTGAAATCGCATAAGCAACCGATTAGAACACTGTGTTATGCAAGAGTTCGATAGGAAATGCGAGTTCGAAATGTAAACCATCGAAAATATTCACGAAAACGCATTCAGAAAACCAAAGCCCAAAACCAACGCAAGCGGCGTGAAAAGCAGAGCAACGAGAGGTCTCTCCCGACTCAGCCGCAGAGTAAATCCTTGAGGCGCTACCCGCTGAATATGGGACTTGGTTCCGAAGAAGCCATTCCATAACGTGGAATGGATCTTAATTCAACCGTTCCCGTTCGATCGATTCGATCGATCCCGACCTATCGGTCCCGACCGAGTCGATAGCGACAGTGTTCCTTTCTCGCGCACCCCGTGGACGGACAACGGGACACGATGTAGGGACGGGGCACTACACCATAACCAACAAAGAAAAAGTTTTGTCCTCGAAACTTAAGAACGGAACCTACCTCTATGAAAATAATGAAGGAAACTTTTTTTTCATCTCTGACTCGAGTTCCCATGTCGACTCTTCCGCCGCATGGTTCCTCCAGAGTACGCGAACAAGAGGGATCATTCGACTTTGAAGCAGCTTATCCTTACGTTCTAAGATTTGAGCTGGCTCTTCAACGTAGGATAAGTCGGACTTTAGCTCCAGCTGGCCAAAGTCCACCACGTGGCTAGGGTCGTGCACATACTTTCGTAGCTGAGAGACGTGGAAGACATTGTGCACACCTTCGAGCACCGACGGTAGGGCAATTCTATAGGCTACTGGAGCGACCCGCTCGAGTATTTCGAACGGCCCAACAAATCTCGGACTCAGCTTCCCCTTTGCGCCGAACCGAGTAACTCCTCGCATGGGCGACACCTTCAAGAACACATGATCGCCCACCTGAAACTCAAGCGGTCTTCGATGGGTGTCGGCGTAGCTCTTTTGCCGACTATATACAATCTTCAGTCTTTCCTGAATTAGCTTGACCTTTTCCACAGTCCGTTCAACCAGCTCCAGGCCGAGTATATGCCGTTTCCCGACTTCATCCCAGCAAATGGGCGATCTGCACTTCCGGCCGTACAAAGCTTCATACGGCGCCATTTGGATGTTGGATTGGTAGCTATTGTTGTATGCAAATTCTGCCAGCGGTAGGTGGACATTCCAGCTTGATTTGGAGTCAATTGCGCAGAGCCGTAGCATGTCTTCGAGAATCTGATTAACGCGCTCCGTTTGGCCGTCGGTCTGAGGATGGTAAGCTGAGCTGAACTGCAACTTGGTACCCAGCGCCGACTGAAGGCTACTCCAGAATCGCGACATGAACCGTGAATCCCGATCAGAGACGATGGATACTGGAACTCCGTACAGCCGTACTATCTCGTCAAGATAAAATCTGCACCAGGCGATCAACGCTCCAAGTAACTTTGATGGCGATAAAGTGC
Organism: Iris pallida; assembly: GCA_029216955.1. NCBI lineage: Eukaryota > Viridiplantae > Streptophyta > Magnoliopsida > Asparagales > Iridaceae > Iris > Iris pallida. The sequence goes on along the minus strand of JANAVB010030360.1, from coordinate 20,904 downwards.
GCTGACTTGGTTAATCGATCGACGATGACCCAGATGGCGTCGTTCCCCCGTGGTGTCTTCGGCAGGCCAACAATAAAATCCATAGTGACGTGATCCCACTTCCACTCGGAAATAGCGAGGTTCTGCATCTCCCCGCCCGGTCGCTGATGCTCAGCTTTCACCTGCTGACAGGCCATGCATTGCGACACGAAGAGCGCCACATCTCTCTTCATCCCGTGCCACCAGAAGGTCGTACGGAGGTCCTTATACATCTTGGTACTGCCTAGATGTAAGGTATATTTCGCATAATGCGCCTCTGACATTATCTTCTTTCGCAGTTCTGAATCATCCGGAACACATAGTCGGCCATTCAATCTCAGCACGCCGGTCTTGTCTTCCGCAAAGTCGGTCGCACTACCTGTCGAAATCCGCTCGCGCATTTTCTTCAGGTACGGATCATCCTTCTGAGCGGCCATGATCTTTTCCAGCAAACTCGGCTCTAACTGCAGCTGCGCCAACCGTACATCCCTGAATCGAACCCGAAGATCGATGCCCATTTCTTCTAGATCTTGTAGTAGTTTGCGGTTGATGGATAGCGAGGCAAGATATTTTTGACTCAGAGCATCCACCACCATATTTCCCTTGCCCGGAGTGTAGTCGATCGTCAAGTCATAGTCTTTGATCAGTTCGAGCCAGCGCCTCTGTCGCAAGTTCAATTCCTTCTGGGTGAAGAGATACTTTAGGCTTTTGTGGTCGGTATACATTGTGCACGCCATGCCATATAGATAGTGACGCCACAATTTCAACACGAACGCAATCACCGCTAACTCCAGGTCGTGCATAGGATAGTTCTTCTCGTGCAGCTTTAACTGTCTGGAGGCGAAGGATATCACCTTATTTCGCTGTATGAGCACACATCCCAAGACCTGGCCTGAAGCATCGCTGAATATCTGAAAACCCTCTGGCCCATCCGAAAGCGCGAGTATAGGTGCCGAAATTAGCCGCTGTTTCAGCTCTTGGAAGGAAGCTTCACAGTCATCCGACCACTCATACGCGACTCCCTTTTGAGTGAGGCGAGTCAGAAGCGATGCAATCTTCGCGAAGTCCTTCATGAAGCATCGATAGTATCCCGCCAAACCAAGAAAACTTTGAATCTTATTAGCAGACGCAGGCCGCTTCCAATCAGCAACGGCTTCAACTTTCTTCGGATCGACTGCAATGCCTTCAGATGAAATAATATGACCGAGAAAGGATACGCTGCTTAGCCAAAATTTGCACTTACTCTGCTTTGCATATAACTCATTCTCTCAAAGTGTCTGGAGCACGGCCCGTAGATGTTCTGCATGCTGTGCCCTGTCCTTTGAGTAGACGAGAATATCATCAATAAAGACTACCATAAATTTATCAAGAAATGGTTGAAATACCTGATTCATTAGATCCATGAAGGCGGCAGGGGCGTTCGTCATGCCAAATGGCATCACCAGGAACTCATAGTGGCCGTAGCGAGTACGAAAAGTTGACTTTTGTACGTCGTCTGACTTGATCTTGAGTTGATGATAGCCTGAGCGGAGATCAATCTTCGAAAATACCGAGGTGCCTTGCAGTTGATCGAATAAGTCGTCTATGCGGGGCAATGGGTACTTGTTTCGGATGGTGGCCTTGTTTAGCTCTCGGTAATCGACGCACAGACGCATGGACCCATCCTTCTTCTTCACAAACAACACGGGCGCTCCCCACCGGGAAACACTAGGCCGAATAAATCCTCGGTTGAGCAACTCTTGTAACTGGACCTTGAGTTCCTTCAGCTCGGCGGGGGCCATTCTGTACGGGGCCTTGGAAATCGGTCGGGTATCGGGGAACGTATCGATGCTGAACTCGATTTCTCGGTCGAAGGGCATGCCGGGTAGCTCGTCCGAGAACACATCGGGGAATTCTGCCACAACGTCAGTCTGACCCACGTTTGTACCATCCTGTCGCATGTCTCGGACGGACGTCAAATGGCCTTCGCACCCAGAATGCAACATTCGCCGAGCAGAAATTGTCGAGATCAATATGCAGGTCGACGATGCCTCACCACACGAAAAGTAGAATTCAGGCACTCCGGGTATACGGAAGGTGACCGTCTTTCCGGCGCAGTCTATGGTTGCGTTGCACGGCCCGAGCCAATCTATTCCCAGAATGATGTCAAAGTCCTTCATATCTAGAACTATCACGTCAAGATCGATCTTTTGACTGCCGATATAGAAAATCCCGTCGACGCACGCTAAGTTTGTGAGTATTGGTGTGCCAGAAGGTGTGCTTACGCTAAGGTCGAGATCTAATGATATTACAGGAAATTAGTGCTCGACGGCAAAATCTGCCGATATAAAACTATGCGAAGCACCTGAATCAAATAGTACACGAGCAGGCACATTATTGAAATTTAGTATACCTGTCACGACCGTATCTGATGCATGCACTTCATCCCGAGTCATGGCGTAGACGCGGCCCTGGACATTGGGGCGACGGTCTTGGCCATTTTGCGGTACGGGTTGATGGGCTCGGGGCGCTGGAACTTGATTCCCTGGACGGTGCTGTTGGGGCACCATTGGACGGTGCTGTTGGGGAACCGTTGGGTTCGACCTGGTCGGACATTCAGCACGATTGTGGCCCTTCTTGCCATAGTTCCAGCATCCATCCTCTGGTATCCGGCAATCGGCGATAGTATGACCGGGCCGGCGACAACGGATGCAGTAAGGCCATGGATTATGCCCTTGATATCCGCCTTATTGCCTATTGTTTGGACGCTTGGTCACATTGTTTCCTCCCACGTGGCTAGGGCATTTGTGATTGTATGTATGCACAGCGTCGGCAGCACCTGGAGGGTATTGGCTTTCAAGGCGGAGGACGTGGTTGAGGGACTCCCCCATCGTTTGGTATTTGGGAACAGACACATGGGCGTAGATAGATGGTCGTAGGCCTACTTCGAACCGTCGTACACGACTCGCCAGGGAGGACAGGAATTCTCCAGCAAACTTGGCTAACTTGTTGAACTCTGGTGCATACTGCCGTACCGTCATATTCCCTTGCCTTAGCTGCATAAATTCATTCTCCTTCTCTTGTCGAATAGCTTCGGAAAGGTACTCGATCTCGAACGCCTCTCGGAAGGTGGCCCAAGATATTACCGCTGTCTTATTGTCGCGTCTGATTGCTCGCTTTTGTACGGCCCATCAGTCGTGTGCGTTCAATCGGAGTAGAAGTTGAGCGCATACGACTTTCTTGGACTCATTGACACCCAGAAGCTCGAACCGGTCTTCCAACTCCGCCAGCTAATCGATCGCCAATGAAGGGTCTTTAGTACCGTAGAAGGAAGTACAGAAGCTCTTTGTGAATTTTGACACGTCGAAGTTGGAACTTCTCGGTGCTGCAGGCATAAGCTCGGGTACCTCCGGTTCGACTTCACTTTGTCTAGCCGCAGGCTCAGTCACGACAGGAGTTGTCACGGAGTTGTTGTTGTTGGCCACTATTGTCTGTACAATCTGCTGAAGAGTATCAAGCTGCTTCTGCTGTAACTTGAATTGTGCATCGAATCGGGCCTCGAACTGGGTCTGGCGTGCCTCTACCTCCCGTCGATGTGCCTCTGTCTTCCGTCGATGTTGCTCATTCAGGCGTTGATTCTCCTGAGCTTGTTGTTGTTGCGCTTCCAGCATGTGCAACATCCGTTCCATGGCATCGTTAGAGGGTCTGGGCCTCGAGCTACTCGAGCCGCTCGAAGCACTTTTTTCGTTCAATGCCACGTTCACCGTCGCACCTTCTGGGATTTTGAAGGTAAAAATACATTAGTCACAAAACTTATTACAGACTCCCTCGTATGGAACAAAATATCTCATCGACACGAGACCAACGATTTGAGACTAAAAACTCGACACTAGAGGCCAAGGACGTAAAGCTGTGCTCTGATACCATTATGTCACGCCCCGATTCCGTAGAATCGATAGTCGTCCCCCGGGCGTGATGCCGTGCAAGCCTAAGTTGCGCTCGCACAAGGCATAGTCATAAGGTTATCTGAAACACAACAACAAGAGAAGGTGCAGAGTAAATTGAACACACATTATAGAGAAGGAAATTTAAGCTTTATTGATAATGAACATCATTTTACAGACTTGATACAAAGGCGCCGTGCGGGCTTTTTACAAACTGACTCCATTATAAAATGAACGTCGACGAGATAGCCATTCCATACATTTCATCCCTTGATTACAACCAGCATTACAAAACCACCTGGGATGACGGAAAGTCGCTCCATCTATCTTCTTGGCCTTCGACAGCGGGGTCTTCAAAAGAGGTTGGATCCAAACTTCGACCGCAAGGACGAAGCTTTAAAACACACGAGCGTAGCCTCCCTTCATGCGGCACGCTCCTCCTGATTTATCCCACCTGTAGAGAGAGAGCGAGGATCAGTACAATCAATATGTACTGGCGAGTGGCTAATTAGTTTCCAGGCTCTTATTTGGTTCAAGAGTTTAGATAAACATTTACACAACTTGCTTTTCGTGATCTTTCTAACCATCCTAGGTAATTTCATACGAAGCATTTAACAAAACATAACCCAAGTAAGTTATACCAGAATTTCCTTCGACAGAGCGCGCCATGTAACATAAAACTTACCATCACCTTCCCTGTTAGGTGAATAACAATTTATATCAAGTGTTTGAGGTGGAGGTCACTGGCATTAACTAGCCATCCTGGACATAGCCTGGTAATACGGGACCCTTGCAACGCAAGTAGCAAGCTCCGATGCAAGTCCCCGTCTTACCAGTTGCTTCATACCCAGCTCGGCTATAACTTGTTTCTTTCTAGGCCGAGTCGGTCCCGTGGCCCCGGGTTGCCGCTTGAAGAAACCATCGCCCTTGTCGACAAGTTGTCCATGACCTTGATAGGTTAACAAGGTATATTTGGGGTACCGTTGGGGCTTGTTATGTAATCGATTCATTTAGTTATTTTGCAGGCCTAAAATAATTCTCTCTTTTCTACACAATTCATCTTTTCTCTACTCAAACATAGGACTTATGTTTTCCAAGCAAATCATTCCATTTTATTACCATTACCCAAGTTCTCATTTTTGAAATAGAGGGTCGAGATGAAGGAGGTCAGCCACTCACCTTGAGTTTTTGCTTGAGGCGAGGGACTTGTTGGCTGCGTTAGATGTCGCCTACACGATCACCTGAAATCGCACAGGCAACCGATTAGAACACTGTGTTATGCAAGAGTTCGATAGGAAATGCGAGTTCGAAATGTAAACCATGAAAACCATAGAAAACATTCACGAAAACGCATTCAGAAAACCAAAGCCCAAAACCAACGCAAGCGGCATGAAAAGCAGAGCAACGGGAGGTCTCTCCCGACTCAGCCGCAGAGTCAATCCTTGAGGCGCTACCCGTTGAATATGGGACTTGGTTCCGAAGAAGCCATTCCATAACGTGGAATGGATCTTAATTCAACCGTTCCCGTTCAATCGATTCGATCGATCCCGACCTATCGGTCCCGACCGAGTCGATAGCGACAGTGTTCCTTTCTCGTGCACCCCGTGGACGGACAACGGGACACGATGTAGGGACGGGGCACTACACTATCGTACCTTGAACTCATTGATAATCAAGAACAGATATCCTCTCCCGAGGATAGATGACTTGTTTGATCAACTCAAAGGGGCATCCGTATTTTCAAAGATTGACATGCAGTTAGGTTACCATCAGATCAGAGTCAGAGAGCAGGACATCCTGAAGACGGCATTTAGATCCTGGTATAGATATTGGGAGTTCCTTGTTATGCCCTTTAGAGCAACCAATGTACCGGCTGTATTCATGGACCTCATGAATCGTATCTTCATATCTTATTTGGATCAGTTCGTAATTGTGTTCATAGACGACATCCTGGTCTACAGCAAGAGTAAAGCGGAGCATGAGCAGCATCTCAGAGTTGTCCTCCAGATTCTCCGAGAGCACCAGTTATATGCGAAGTTCAGTAAATACGAGTTCTGGCTCGATCGCATTTCATACTTAGGTCATATCATCACCAGAGGTGGAGTAGAAGTGGATCCCCAGAAGATAGTGGCTATTGAGACGTGGCCAGTACCCAGCACAGTTACAGAAGTTCGCAGTTCTCTTGGCTTGGCCGGCTACTATCGACGGTTTATTTCAGACTTTGTACGAATTTCAACGCCTATGACCCAGTTGACCCACAAGGATGTGCAGTTTGCTTGGACAGTAGAATGTCAGGATTCCTTTGAGAAGTTGAAGCGAGGATTGATGATGGCACCATTCTCACGCTTCCAGATGGGATTGGGGATTCTCAGTATATTATGATACTTCAGGCAGAGGTTTAGGATGTGTTTTGATGCAGCATGGAAAGATAATAGCTTATGCATCACGTCAACTTCGTGATCATAAAAGGAATAATCCGACCCACGACTTGCAGCTGGCAGCAGTAGTGTTTGCACTTAAGTTGTGGAGGCATTATTTGTATGGAGATAGGGTAGAGATTTTTACCGACCACAAGAGCCTGAAGTATGTATTTACCCAGAAGGATCATAACATGCGTCAAAGGAGATGGCTAGAGCTACTTGTGGATTATAACATCAACCTGCAGTATCATCCTGGGAAGGCCAACGTTGTTGTAGATGCATTGAGCAGAAGAGCCGGAGTTTATTTTCTAACAGCACAACCAGAATTGCTAGCAGATCTTCAGAAGATGGGTATAGAAGTTGTCCTTCCTACCAATGTAGCATTGATCGCCAGTATACAAGTTCAGTCCAGTATAGTTGAGAGGATCAAGTTAGCTCAGTCAGCAGATTCTAAGCTTCAGCGACTTAGGGCAGAATATGTAGTAGGACGAAGATCAGAGTTATGTATCCATGAGGACGGTACACTTCGGCATGGGAGGCATCTTTGTGTACCTAGTAGTGATATCAGACAGAAGATCATGGCAGAAGCTTACAGTTCTCAGTATTCGATTCATCCGAGCAGTACAAAGATGTATCGTGATATCCGGTAGCAGTTTTGGTGGAATGGCATGAAGAGGGAGATAGCCCAGTTTGTCTCTCGATGTTTAGTTTGCCAACAAGTTAAAGTTGAACATCAGAGACCGATTGGACTTCTTCAACCCTTGTCGATCCCAGAATGGAAATAGGAGCACATTACCATAGATTTTGTAACTGGATTACCTAGATCCCCAGCTGGAAGGGATGCTATTTGGGTTATAGTAAACAGACTCACCAAGATAATGTATTTTCTTTCCTTCAGGGTTGGTCAGTCGACGGATCAGCAAGCAGAGATGTACCTCAGGCAGATAGTCAGGTTGCATGGAGTACCGATCAGTATTGTGTTCGACAGAGATTCAAGATTTACCTCGCACTTTTGGCAGTCTTCAAAAAAGTTTGGAGACTCGTCTCAAGTTCAGTTCAGCTTATCATCCGCAGACAGATGGTCAGTCAGAACGTACGATCCAGACTCTTGAAGATATGTTACGGACATGTACACTCGATTTTGGTGGTTCATGGGAAGATCACCTACATCTCGTGGAGTTCTCCTATAATAACAGTTTTCAGGCCAGTATCCAGATAACACCCTTTGAGGCCTTGTAAGGTAGGAAGTGCAGATCCCCGCTAGCGTGGGATGATATAGACGAGAGAAAAATGCTTGGTCCAGAGATGGTAACGCAGACTATTGAGGTGGTCAGGCAAGTCAGAGATCATCTTCGAGTTGTACAAGATCACCAGCGTCATTGGGCCGATTTTCATTGGCGTCCCCTTGAATTTTCTATCGACGACCATGTATTCCTTAGGATCTCGCCTGCCCGTGGCATCATTCGTTTCGGCGTACGGGGAAAGCTTAGTCCTAGGTATATAGGGCCGTTCGATATTCTGGAGCGAGTAGGTGATGTGTCCTATCATCTCGCTCTTCTGCCGTTGTTACGCGAGGTACATGATGTCTTCCATATATTCTAATTATGACAGTTTATCCCGGATTTGAGTCATGTTCTTGATTATTCGGAATTGGTTGTTGGTACCAATCTTTCGTATGAGAAGAGACCCGTATCCATATTGGACCGAAGAGAGAAGATACTCAAGAACAAGACTATCAAGTTAGTCCGTGTTGCTTGGGGTCATCACTCCTTGGATGAGTCAACATGGGAGGATGAGGATGACATCCGAGCGCGATATCCCGACCTGTTTGACTCATGAGATATAATGTCTTCCTTATGCCTCCTGCTTTTAATTCCTTGTTTGCATGAATGATTGCTTGATTGATTGTCTAGTTATAACTTGCTTGTGATTAGTATAGCTTGCCCGACATCTCTAGCCTCTTGATTAAATTCCGAGGACAGAATTCTTGGTGGGTAGAGTTGTCACCATCGAATTTCGTTATACGTATTTTTGTATACGTAT